>JBBBDQ010028888.1:100000-337500 GCA_037127315.1 Ascarosepion bandense | reverse complement strand
TGGGAAATTTGCTTTGGCAGACTCATTATTACTTCTGCATGAAGGCGCTTGAAATATTCGCCAAGTATATATATATATATATATGTATGTATGCCGCATTCACCCTAGTCGGGTTGAGCGGGCTTCCTCCCTGACGGAGCAAGTCTCATTGGGATTTGTTTAAGGGCAGGGTCCCAGGTCCTACCCCGTTATTTAACCCATAACTGGAGGGAACGGACGGATTAATACCTTTCCCAAGGGTACTAGTGCGCAAGTGAGTGCAGTGTGCTCGACTGAAATTGGAACTCGGCTCACCGATTTCCCCCTCCAAGCCGACATCCACCGCACCACAACGCACATCCGTGAACGCTAACAGCACCTGGTATTCCCAAGTGGTCACCCACGTAAGTACTGACCAAGTATGCCTAAAATTCAGTCTGAAAAACAGCCACAATTTCAAATTGCGACCCTTGTTTATAAACATCATCCAACCCCAAACATTCTCGACTGGGTTTAGATCTAAAGAGCACAGTCGGTCAGTCAGTTAAGTGCCATATGTGATACACGCTTGTATTTATTGGATTGTATTAATAAGTAGCAATTAGTGGGGGATCAGTTTATTACTTCATAACAATCGAAAACCGTTCCCCTATTTATGCCCAGTAAAGGCTTTGCTTATATTTCCAACTATTATATTCAGTCAGTCAGTTAAGTTTCATATGTGATACACGCTTGGACGATCATGTCTCTTTCGAGAAATGACTGACAAGGCAAATGATTATCCCGCAGTAAGTTGCCATTACTTTCTGCGGTGCACTGGTTGCTAGCCAAAGCTATAGAAACCCAATATGTCCTGTTATTTAACCCATAATTGGGGGAAAAGATGCGGATTAACATCTTTCTCAAGTGTATTTGTTGTAAGCGAGAGCAAAGAATTCAAATGGAATTCGAACTCGGCTCCCCGATTTCCCGTTCCACTACATCATGACGAGCATGCAGAGATGTCTCAAAAGCTGAATGTTGTTTTTCATTCAAAACTTCTTCGACGTTTGAACGTTGGGGATTGCAGTATTTTTCTACATAGTCGAAGGCCTTCAATAATTAGCGATGAATATTTTAATATGTCGATGTAAACAGCAGCTGTTTGACCACCTCTTACCTTCTGTAACTCAAGAGTTCCACTGTACGCAAAAAAAAAAGCCCCCAAAAACATACCATTTTTTTTATCTATTTCCACTACATTGTGCTAACCCAATTTCTCTTGGGACATCTTGGGACGCTGAAAACCGTCTGGGCCATTAAAGTTGAATTTTTTTCTCGTCTGAAAAAAACACTTTCTTCCGTTTAGCCACATCCCAAATTTGATAATCGGAAGCAAATTGTAAACGGGAAGTTTTATGGCGAGGGAAAAGGCAAGGCTTCTGTAGCTGTTTCACGTTCTTAAACCCTTTTTTTTTTATTTAAATGCCGTCGAATTGTTCGAGAGCTGCATTCAGCATCTGTGTTCGTTTTTATCTGATTTGATGTAGGCTTGATTCTCTCTTAACTTCTCGCTTAATGTATTACTCTAGAGACAGTGAGATTTTATTGCAGCGACCGTTTCCCTTTTTCGAAGCATACACATCTGGACTTTTAATGAAGTTACCAACGAACTTAAGATTTTAACCAGTAGTGTATATTTAGTAATTTTGTTGTTACAATGGTTTATAAAAGCATTATATCACTACACTATATTTTTTTTATTTCAGAACATTTTGTTTTCTTCAGGTGATATTTTAAAATAATTGGTAAAATGATTTAAGTTAGAAAATATAAAATCAATTATCTTTATTTAGAATGTTAAGGAGGGGTGGTTGGAGGAAGTCAAACAATATGATTATGCGTGCGTATGTATTGCTTAATCTAAAGAGAGAATTAGTTTGAACTATGAATTTGAACATTTAGATCGCATGAATGAAATCAATGTCACTTTTTATTTGTCTGGGGGAGATAAATACTAGGAAAATGAAATAATTCAGAATGTGGATATTAGTTTTAGACAGCAGGTCAGATTTTAGCGTTTTTAAAATATTTGTTTACTACTCTAATTGTTAAAGGGGCTAAATTGTTTAGGTAAAAATTTAAATGAATTAATTATGGTATACTAAGGTATATTAGAGACTAGCAGTATAGCCTGGCGTTGCACGGGTGTAATGAAAGCTTTAAAATGATCCATGGTCCTGCAATCAGACTCTTTGGACGTTGGCACGAATGACTAAAAAGTAATAGTTGTTTCCAGTTAAAACGAAACCGTAGACTGAAAGAAAAATGAATAGATGTAAGTTAAATTTTGATTTCCTGGTATCGATATCAAATAAGTTTTTTCGTTGTAAACTGAATATTGAAGGCTAAATAAGTCCTCTGAGTAAATGGTATCATGGCTGAGACTAAGAACTACAATTATACTTACTTAGAACAAAGCCCGAAGCAAAAACTAAAATAAAAGGGCTGAAAACATACAGACATACTGGCAGATAAACAAACACACACACACACACACACACACACACACACACACACACACACACACACACAAACATCTTGCCTTTTATAAATATATATATTTTCGATTTTCTGCACTATTGTAAGAACTGCAAACTTGAAACTTCTGAATATCGTTTCTTATGTCTTTGTCAATGAGTGTATTAAATTTGATTAAAACAACTCATTCTATAACCCTATTATTTCGATATCGATTTTCGATATCGGGGTACCTCGACACAAAACCTAGCTTAGAACACTCGCAGACGCTTTATAGTTCAACTGTGTAAATTTTCAAGAAAATTGGTTCAGCCGTTTTAGAGTTTTATTAGTAACGGACACACACACAGACACACAGACACACACACACACACAGACAAAGTTCCATTTATAAATAAGTTTAGATATGAAAACCAGGAAAGTATTTTGTGGGCCATTGATTTTAATGTAATCTTAGAGCATAAACTATAAATGAACATTAATTTTAAATTCTAAATCTGAAATTAATTAAAAAAAAAAACAGTCAGTGTTAAAACTTACACAAGAACAAAATTTTGTTAACATAACTTCACGTGAATATAGAGTTAAATCTAGAGAATTTAACATTTACCCGTATAAAAAATCGCACCGGTATGAACTGCTGTCATCTAAACTATAATTGTCAATGCCCATAAAGAACAAAAAACAGTGTTAACAAACTTTTTAGACAGAGCAAACCAAAATTTCTCTTTCCGAAGAATATTTCTGAGCAAATTAAAACGGATAAACAAATATTAATCAAGAATAATTATCTCGACTACATAATTGATAAAAATTAAAATTATTCTTATTTCTTAAAAAAAAATTACAGGACACCAATTATAAAGTACCACTCAACTAAACATCAACATAGTTTACTGCAACCAGATGCACAATATTTATAAGCAGGATGAATTCGCTGTAGGAATAATTATTACACACAATATTTCTGCCCTAACCTCTGAAAAAAAAACATGTAAAATATATATTACAGAAAGCGTAGGATCGCAAACCTAATTGTTACGCATCAAAATAAACCCATCAAATCTAAACTACCGTTGAACAGGATATAAATATGGATTTCAATGTTCAGTTCAAGGCATTTTCTAGTCACAAATCAATTACCTATATTGTACACACTACCACCTGTTTGAGTAGACGACTTACGTGTCTCTTACCAAACCAAAGTGTCATAAAAAGTATTTATTAAGCCATAATTTACAAGAATCCTCAGAACAATTCTGATGAAAAACACAAGAATGACATTGCCGAAAATATCTCGTTATTCGAGAGGCCCTTTATCAGAAATATTTCTCTCCTACCATCAAACTTACACAATATAATAGTTGAAACGGAGTGGGGAATGGTTTTAAACAAAGAAAGAAGCTCAGAAGAATTTCAAGCGCGCATGACATGTAAGAGTTTGAAATTAACTTTTTTTTTTCAAAAACAAATCAAAATAAATTACTCCTAATAATCAAATTACGAGGGAAAAATAACAACATCCGAGACAAAAACACCATTCGAAATGGCTTAGGATAATCAAAAGTATAGATAATTTATATATTATATATAAGCTTCTGCTCCGATGAACTTAGATCAGTGGTGCCCACTAAATACGAATTTGAACGAGATACTAGATTAGCAACTAGATCCCACCCTTTTACAGTGAAACCGATAAAATGCAGCCGTAACTTCTACTCCTCGCACTTCCCGACTGTGGAATTCTCTTCCAAACGATTGCTTCCTCGACGGCTACAATCTCCAGGAGTTTAAATGTAAGGTCAATAGACACCTCCTAACACACTAACCTGCTCCCATTCTCTTCCCATCCTCGCTATCCTTACTCATCTGTCACCTTCCTCCTGACATTCCCTATGTCTAACCACTCCTTCTCTTTACCTTCCCCTATGTAGCCCCATGCGCAATAGTGGCAGTGGAATGCCTTGCTTGGAGTGAGATGATTAAAAAAAAATATTATTTATTAACAACAAAACAGGAAAATGGTAGAATGCTCGAAAGTTATTAAGAATTCACTTCTCCTTGTAGACCGTAATTAATGAAATATATTTGAAAGAAAGTTTGCTAGCCAAGTATACATTAATAACATATATCACCTTTAAATCCGGACATAACATATTACATTGCATTTGACTACATAGTTTTGTTGTCATTTCGCGCTATCCCGCGGTGTGACGTCATAAAACCGCATCGCAAACTTAAGAACTGCGTTTATTATTTTTGGTAACTATTGCCGTTGCCAAGTGGAGTTTTATATCAACACAAAATAAAATCGTCGGTGATGGTAGATGTTATTTTATTTCACTCTAAATAACCTCTCCGAAGATGGCTCATGTGAGCCGAAAGCTTCGAAGCAAATAAATAAATCATTATCCAAATGTTGGAGAATGTTTGTCTTTATTTTCAACTGAAATTAAAGCCAAAATACGATGTTTAGAACGGCTCATGATTAAACATAATAGACATTCATTGTCTCTTATATTTAACAGCATATGTTTAGAAAATTATTTGCTACCTCGATATATTAAATTTAATATATATATATATATATATATATATATATATATTGTTAAATTACTTAATTTTTGGTCATAAAATGCACATTTGTATTAAAAAGTGTTTAATAAAATTATATCGTTGAACTTTTGAATATTTTCCTTTTAAAACTCGTTTACAGATGGAAAATATATGCATATATATGAATAAAGGCTAAGTAGGAAAAAATGTCTTTGATCTGACATGTTTCGTTTTAATAAGATTCTTCACAGATTTGTCAAGGCAAATAATTTCAATGAAAAAATGTTTTAAAGTACGACATATCTGTATATTAGAATTATTACATTATCATCTTAAATCATTCGTCCGAATAAATCTCTGAAGAAGTTTTTTTTAAGTTAAACATGTGAGGTTAAAAACACTTTTTTCTACCTGTTCTTTACTTTTTTCAGTTCATATATTCAACTTTATATATATATATATATATATATATATATATATATATATATATATATATTTGTTGTGTTGCAGTGGATATCATCTCGGAACGATAAATCAGAGAGCCGAACTGAAAATTCGGATGCATTCATAGCATTAACTTACGCGTAAATACGCTGGGAAAAGGTATTAATCCGTCTATTCTCTCTCCAGCTATGGGTTTTATATCAGGACAGATCAAGTTCTATAGTCTTGATTGGTAACCGGACTACCATAGAATGTAATGCCAACCTAGTGCGGGGATAACTTTTATTTCTTTCGAGACATAATCACCCAAGTGTATATGACGGATGGTACTTAAATAACTGACTGAGCGAATACATACACACACAAATACATATATATCGCTATATTTCTCTCTCTCTCTCTCTCTCTCTATATATATATATATATATATATTTGTAGGATACAAAATTTAATTATCGAAATAAAAGTGTTTACTTCGATATTGCAAGAAAATATATATATATATTCTGTATTTGTGTGGTTTTTTTCCTTCACGCATTTCATGGTTAATTTATTCAAAGTTTGAATCTCCCGTAGAGGCCTGAAGAGTGAAGAGCGGGAGTGAAACCGGTTGCTTCATTTTAGAATGTCTTGTAATATCATGGTGCACACATTTATTTCGATATACATATATATATATATATATATATATATATATAATGACGTAAATATGATAGCTTTCTGGCTCAATGAAATGTCACCGTGACTTTTGCGGTATCTTGTAGTATAACAATGTGGTCATTATCTTTATTTGACTCAACCTGTATTCACCATGAAAAGGCGGGAAATTAGGATACGTGACATTTCTGAACAATAAGGCTATTATTAGCTGTACTCGTCACATCCGTGTGGGACGGAAAAATGACAACCTTTGTTATAGAGCAGTTTGCCAATTTTCATTGTTATTTCAAATATGTTTTTATTTTTCAAACCAACATTGTCTATGTCAAACTCTCTCTCTCTCTCTCTCTCTCTCTCTATATATATATATATATATATATAAATATATATATATGTGTGTGTGTGTGTGTGTGTGTGTGTGTGTGTGTGTGTGTATGTTTCATCTTTACAATTATTATTATTATTATCATTTAAATGTTGTATTTTATGAACTCATATACACAGTCATGATAACACGTTAATGAGACACCACTCTGCCTCTTATAGGCGTCCTCTGCTCAACGTGAGAGACAGAACCATGTGAGGAAAAATATTGCAGTAGATTCATTGGAGTGGAATCATTATTAATGATACATACGTGATTGTTACGTTATTTCGAATGATAGTCATTCTCTCATTTGATTTCTCTCAACGCACAAATTCATAACTGCTTTCTTATTTTATTTAAATAGAACGCGCTGAAACACACACATGAAAAAAAACAAAAAAATATCTTCTATATTTTAATATTCATCCGTTAGTTTTTAACACGTGACACATATCTGACGCTCACTTATATAAACCATAAACACACACACACACACACACACACACACACACAGCGGACAGACGTGAAGTCAAGCTCTCCCACCATTCTGAAGATGAGATTCTGATCTCGAAATATTAATGAATAGTAAATAGGTAACGAGAAATCGGGGAGCCGAGTTCGAATTCCAGGAGAATTCATTGCATTCACTTACGCACAAATACCCTTGGGAAAGGTATTAATCCGTCTATTCCTTCCAGTTATGGGTTAATTAGCAGGACAGATTGGGTTCTATAGCCTTGGACGGCAACCAGTCTACCGCAAAAAACAATGGCAACCTACTGCGGGATAATCTTCTGCCCAGTCGAGACATGATCGCCCAAGTGTGTATCACTTATGGCGCTTAACTGACTTAAATAGGTAATACCCAACACATTATTTACCTTCCTTTTATATACTAAACGCATTTGAAATTTAGCCCAGTTCCAAGCAAATGTGTAGTGTCAAGGGTTGACAAAGTTTGTGGTATCAAGTTAAGTTATATTCAGTTAAAATAAGGAATACTATTGTGCTCCTATATGTCTACTAAAATTTAAAAAAAAAGGTTTGTCATCCATTTATGGCGTAGAATTACCTCGTCGAAGCAAGAGAAGGCGGGGTGTCTGCACATGCGTTTGTAGACATCATGGAACTGCGAGGCGAGCTTATGCAAGACAGTTTCGAAATGATGCAGCGCATGCGTCATCGACGAAAGCGAGGCTGTCACATGCGAGAAATTTCGGTTTCTTGCCCGAGACCAAAAACGAATAAAAAGAGCCAACTTTTGTTTCGGAGTCAGTTTGGTGTTGACGAATCGTGAAGGCTACATCGGTGTTTGAGAGACGGTGCGAAAGGAACAGAGTTCCGAGTGAAGATAGTGTTCCGGTTTTGACGTAGAGCCATCAGCGAGAACAAATCAAGGCGGTCATTCATTCCTCTACCAAGCACTTTTCGTCAAACAATACTACACCACTTATATTTTTTTTCTAATTCATAGCTTTTGTTCTGCTCTATGGCAAGAGGGTGGCTACAGGAAGAACCTATGACAGGCAACAGGACTCGCCACCATACCACATATTCAGAAAACAGTCATGACATTGAAACAATTTCTGAGACCCCTTCACCCCTTACATCTGACCACCTATCTCCTCAGACTGCAACCCACTGGGTTTTTATGGGTTGGGCACAGCTGACCGTGTAACCGACAAAACCTTTTGTAAAAACAAATTAAGCTGAAAGCAAGAATGATGGAAGCATTAACCAACTTGACTAAGGAGATCGTCCAGATGAGTTACAGGCGATTGCGAAGTCGTCCTGATGTCGTGTTTGAAGCCAATGCCAATGTTGATTTAATTTATACTTTCATATTTAAATATATTTTTGTACAATTTTGGTAAATATATCTGTTAAAATGAAATGCCAGTCTTATTTTCAATTTTGCGAAATTTAGATGACAGTTCATCCTTTTCTCTTTGCATAGTGCCTGGGTATAACAATAGCTTTTCTCAATTATTGTAAAGAATTATTTAATGTGATAACATAATGGAAAATGTTTCTTCGCACATGTTTCCATATCTGATCTGCGTAATGTACGCTTTCGTCATATTCCATCTTCTTTTAAAATTACGACAGTGTGATGCTCTCCGAAATGGCAATACAAATGAAGAAGGACGTGTACTTATGTTTTATCGATTATGCGAAGACGTTCAACAAAATACGCCGAGAAGAATTAATATAGAGGCTCATCAACCTCGACATATTTGAGAAAGACAGAATAGTCAAGAATCTCTACAATTTGAACAACATAAGATAAGCAGATGATACAGTGCTGATAGTAGACACGGAAATGAAAACTACAAGTTCTCCTACAGAAGGTAGCTGAAGAGAGTGACGACAAAGAACTACAAACAAACTGCAAGAAAACCGAATGCATGGTCATCAGCCAAGAGAGCAAACCAAAATGCCAAACATTTAAATACCTGAAAAGTGTTCTAACAGAAGACGGAAAGTGCGACACAGAGATGCGCGGGCGAATAGGCAAAGCGAAGGATGCATTCTAGAAGCTAAGTAGAGTATTAAACGAGAGGAAAATTCCGTTAGAAAAAAATGAAGAGAGTACTGGATTGCTCTGTGATGTCCGTTGTTCAATATGGCTGGACAATATCACCGATGACGAAGGAAAAACTTGAAGCAACAGAAATATGGTTCTACAGAAGGATGCTGCAGATATCATGGATCAAACATGTGACCAATGATGAGGTTTTGGAAAGGATGGATACGAAAAGGAGATTAATACTGAGCATCAGGAAGAGAGACCTAAACATCCCGAGACATGCAATGAGGAAGGAGGGCTTGGAGAACCCGACACTAACATATCAGATAGAAAGAAGGAGATACAGTGGAAAGCAGCCTGTAATATGTTTGACTGAACTGAGAAGGTGGATGACAGAACGGAGGTTGTGTGATATAACAGAAGAAAGCGTGCTAAGAGCCACCAGGGATAGAGAGACGTGGAAGCCTTTGGTGGCCTACGTCCTGAAATGAGACATATAGAAGAAGCAGAAGATGGCAGTAAAACACGCATTTATGGCATGTGTAATATTCTATTCCCAAATACCCTTGGGAAAGGTATTAATCCGTCTCTTTCTTCCAGTTATGGGTTAAATAGCAGGACAGATTGGGTTCTATAGCCTTGGTCGGCAACCAGTCTACTGCAGAATGCAATGGCAACCTACTGCGGGATAATCTTCTGCCCAGTCAGTCATATCTCTTTCGAGACATGATCGCCCAAACGTGTATCACGTATGGCACTTAACTGACTGACTGAATATAATAGTTGGAATAATGATTAAGGCTTCTACTGGTCATAAAGTGGGGGATCAGTTTATTACTTCATAACAATAGGAAACCGATCCCCCACTAATTACTACATAATAATATAATATATTTCTTTCCGCTCTAGCTATGAGTCAAATAACAGGACAGATTGGGTTCTATAGCCTTGGTCGGCAACCAATCTACCGCAGAAAGTAATGGCAACCTACTGCGGGATAATCTTCTGCCCAGTCAGTCATGTCTCTTTCGAGACATGATCGCCCAAACGTGTATCACGTATGGCACTTAACTGACTGACTGAATATAATAGTTGGAATAATGATTAAGGCTTCTACTGGTCATAAAGTGGGGGATCAGTTTATTACTTCATAACAATAGTAAACCGATCCCCCACTAATTACTACATAATAATATAATACATTTCTTTCCCCTTTAGCTATGAGTCAAATAACAGGACAGATTGGGTTCTATAGCCTTGGTCGGCAACCAGTCTACCGCAGAAAGCAATGGCAACCTACTTGGTATAATCTTCTGCCCAGTCAGTCATGTCTCTTTCGAGACATGATCGCCCAAGCGTGTATCACGTGTGGCACTTAACTGACTGAATATTCTATAGTCAAGGCAAGTTAATTCCACTTTCTAAGTTTATGCGCTCGAAAGTTATAGTCTAAGACAACTATATTCAAAATCCAGTAGTTTTCTCCGTTACCAGCGGCTCAGTGTTTCAACGCAATCATACCTACTCTTGTATTCTTTCTGTGATAATTTCATACATTTGTTGATAATGTAGTTCTCATCTAAATTTTTCTTTAACATTTTTTCTCTTGGTATTCAAGAGGCTTCCACATACGAATGGTTCGCTAAACGACAAATTTAATAATGAAAGGTTTTTCTCTCGACACAGAATTAAATTCATCTAACGAAAAGAGCAACGAAGCGAGAGTAGACTACGCATGCGTATAAGTGGCTAAGAGCGCCCTCAACTCTGACTCCATCTTTTTTTTTTATTCTATCGTATCGTAAGCTGTGAACTTCGCTTGCAAATTTTCATAATTCATAATGAAAATACTAACATCATAATTTTTTTTTCTAAAAGAATAACCATGGATGGCGACAAGAGAGTGAGAAAATCAATTAACCCAGAAGGAAATATTTTTTGAGCAAGAAAGTGAAAGATGTATTAGCAAACTTCGTGCGGTGTATGGAGTGGGTAAATCAAATACCTACACCGTACTCAATAACAAAGCTGTATTAGAAATTTCTCAGGTGCCTAAAGAAGAAAAAAACATCATAAATCAAGCATTCAATTATAGTGAGATGGAATATTTACTATTGATTTGGATTAAAGGAAATAAATTGCCACTGACAATTGATAATTAATGAATAGGTCAAGCAGTTGTTTGATGACCTCAGAGTTAATGTCCCCGTCGGATATGATACTACAGTATCAAATTTTCTTTCTTCAAAGGAGGTGTTTAATAGAACAGAAACCGATTGAATAATGTTATGAGGCTAGCGCATATCATAAATCAACCAGTGGATACTAAGATGTGTTTCAAACATTGTTTTTATTTATGTATAAGGATGTGTGTTGTGCGGCAGTAGATATAGGAACGAGTTCGAATCCCAGTTGACTTCGTTGCATTTACTAACTCGCAAATAACCCTAGGAAAGGTATAAATTCGTCTCTTCTCCCTCCAGCTATGGGTTAAATATTAGACCAGTTTAAATTTTATAGCCTTGGTTGTTAACCAGTCTACCGCAGAATTTAAAAGCAACGTACTGCGGGAAAATCTTCTGCCCAGTCAGTCATGTTTCTTTCGAGACATGATCGCCCAAGCGTGTATAACGTATGGTTTATAACTGACTTAATGTGCTGAAATGCATCCTTGACCATGTATCCAGTGCAGAAGCAAAGCAGAGTATTGAGACAAAGAGAGAATAATGTATTGCTATAGGATGCTTGTTCTTCAATATCGCTGTGAATGCTGGACAATCTCTTCAAAGATGAAAACAGACAGGAAGCAACCGAAATATGGTACTACAAAAGGATATTGAGGATAGCATAGAACAAACATGCCAGCCACAATATGGTTTTGGAGAGGAAGGAAACGAAATACAAAAATACTGATACTTTACATCAAGAAATGACAGCTGAAGTTCCTGGGTCATGGAATGAGGAAGGAGGGCTTGGAGAATCTGATACACACAAGTCAGACAGAGATGAAGAGAGACAGGGGAAAGAACATACTTGAGAAGCTTGAGCAAATGAATGGCTAAACGTGATTTGGGTGAGAACAAGCGGATGTGCGTTGTGTTGCAGTAGATTTTGACTCGGAACGACAAATCGGGGAGCAGAGTTCGAAATCCAGTTGAATTCATTGCATTCACTTACACACAAATGCCCTTGGGAAAGGTATTAATCCATCTCTTTCATCTACTATTGGGTTAAATAATAGGACAAATTGGGTTCTATAGCCTTAGCTGGCAGTCTACCATAGAAAGAAATGGCAGCCTATTGCGGGATAATCTTCTCAGTCAGTGATTTCTCTTTCGAGACATGATCGCCCAAAGCGTGTATCACGTATGGCACTTCACTGAAAGACTGACGATAATATTTGGAAACATAAGTAAAGCTTCAACTAGACATAAAATGGGGGATCAGTTTTCTATTGTTATGAAGTTATAAACTGATCCCCCACTAATTACTACTTAATAATATAATACATTTATTCCCCCTCTAGCTATGAGTCAAATAACAGGACAGATTGTGTTCTATAGCCTTGGTCGGCAACTAGTATACCGCAGAAAGCAATGTCAACCTACTGCGAGATAATCTTCTGCCCAGTCAGTCGTGTCTCTTTCGAGACATGATTGCTCTAATCGTGTATCACGTATGACACAACTGACTGACAGAACAAGAGAAAGCGTGCTAAAAGCCCCTATAGATAGGGAAATGTAGGAGGCCATGATCGCCTAAGTTCTGAAGGGACACGACACATAAAAAATAACAAAACAAGGATGTTGTGCTATTCAATGTTTACGTATTTTCGTTATTTCCGATATTTCGATGTGGGGATCGATTGTGACTCTTAATAGATTGCTAAATTTTAGCGGTAATTGAATTACTCATGTAACGAATAAATGTGTTGAAGATCGGAACACAAGAAGAGATTCTGTTCCTCTAGAAACTAAGCTGTACTCTCTTCTTATGTCTTGATGACCGTTATTTACAAATAACTTACTTTCCCTTTGGACTTGCAAGTTATTTAAAAGCCAGAAAATATTTTCAGATTATAAGATTTGTTTTTTTTTTTTGGTGGGAAAGATAATAATGCTTTCGATAAAAAACAGAATTTGATTAACAAATGATAAATTATTGTGTGGATATAAATTAAGGGGATCAATTCTACATTAAAATTAACATGTAAACTGATTCCCTTCTTTTTTGGCAGTAGTAGTTTCTATGAGATTCCATAAGGGTATGTGCGTTGTGGTGCAGTGGATATCGACTCGGAACGACAAATCGGGAGCCGAGTTCGAATTCCGGTAGAATCCTTTGCATTCACTTAAGCACAAATACCCTTGGGAAAGGTATTAATCCGTCTCTTCTTTTCAGTTAAGGATTAAATAATAGAACAGATTGGGTTCTATAGTCCTAGATGGCAACCAGTCTACCGCAGAAAGCAATGGCAACCTTCTGTGGGATAATTTTCTGCCCAGTCAGTCATGTCACTTTCGAGACATGATCGCCCAAGCATGTATCACTTATGGCACTTAACTGAGTTTATATGCATTTATATTGCAAAGAATGTAAAAAGAATCTAAAGCCTGTGTAACTAGTCAGTATTTGATTGAAGCTTTTTCTTCGACTTGTCATCTATTTTTAGGTTATTTAAAGACAGAAAATATTTTTAGATTGTAAAAATTCCTCTTTTTTTTTTAGATAATACGGATTCAATGTTATAAATCTTACTAATCAACCCATAGTTGGAGTGGAGAAAAGGTGGTTACATGCCGAATCACAATTTGATAAACAAACACTAGATTATCAGGTGGATATATTGTAAGGCATTAATTCTCTATTAAAATCAACTTAAAAACTGATTCAGGTTTTTTGTCTACGTAGTTTTTATATATTTATATACCGAAGAATGTTCATGAATTTTAGAAATTTGATCTGATTTCGTCTGGGACCATTTTGTTTGCTGATGTCACTAACGCTTCTTTTCGAATTTTCATTTTCATTTGGTCTTCATATTTCTTTCTCACAGTGACAGTGTATGTTTTTTTCATGTCCAGGTCATTCAGGTGTGTGTTGTATTGCATTCTGGGTTTTGCCCAAGGCTTCTTTAGTCTCTGAAGTTTCAGCCTTAGTTTACAGAAAATTGGAAAGGTGGTCGCTTTCACAGTCAGCACTTGGAGACATTTTGCATTGAACCACCACGTTTCTGAATCTTTTATATTGAATATATAAGGATATGAAAAAAGAAAAACGTTATTAAGGAGGATATACTAATAAAATTACAGAAATTATAAAAACAGAAATATCTCCACTGATGTTATTGTTTGAATAATACAAAAGATTATAAAGAATTGATCTCGAAGCTGCAAGATTTCAGATGTCATGAGTGACAGGTAGAATACTAGTTATAGGTCGGTGATACTAAAAGCAAGCAAGTGTAGTACCTTAAATACCTTGGAAGTGTTTTAACAGAGGATAGAATCTGCGATCTTTAGACCCGAAGAAGTATTTTCGTGGCCAATTACGCATAACAAAAGATAAACAGAGTACCGGCTGCCACAATCTTATATAAGATCCGCAGATGATCCGTTAAGTGCCATATGTGAAACACGCTTGGGCGATCATGTCTCGAAAGAGACATGACTGACTGGGCAGAAGATTATCCCGCAGTAGGTTGTCATTGCTTTCTGCGGTAGATTGGTTACCAGCCAAGGCTATAGAACGCAAACTGTCCTGTTATTTAACCCATAACTGGAAGGAAGTGATGGATTAATACCTTTCCTAATGGGTATTTGCGCGTAAGTGAATGCAATGAATTCAACTGGAATTTGAACTCGGCTCCCCGATTTCTCGTTCCGAGCCGATATCCACTGCACCACAACGCACATCCGCAGATAATACGGTGCTGAAAACACAGACAGAAAAGAAAATACAAGTCCTTCTACAGAATATAACAAAGGAAAGCGAGGAAGGACTAAACATAAACTACAAGAAAACACTGAAACACTGGGATCTGAATGCGTCTTGGGATGGCAATGATGCTCTCCGAAAGGACAATACAAATGATGAAGGACTTGTACCTATGTTTTATTAGATTATGCGAATGACGTTCAACAAAATACGCCACAAGCAGCTGGTGAAGATGCTCAGCATCCTCAACATATTTGGGATTTACATAAGTGTAATCAAGAATCTCTACTGGCAGCAAACCCCCTGCATACGGACAGGCAACGAATTCAGGAGACATAGAAAGATAAAAAGTGACATGAGACAAAGACGGTTCCTTTCAGCGGATCTATTCAACTTCTACAGTGAGACTACTCTGAGGACCCGAGATGATATGCCAGAATTCGTCATCGTACGCCACAATTTGAACAGTATAAGATAGGTAAATGATACAATGCTGATAGCAGACACGGAATGGAAACTACAAGACCACCTACAGAAGGTAGCTGTAAAGAGAGTAACAAGAAAAGACTACAAATAAACTGCAAGAAAAAACGAATTCATCGTAATCAACAAAAAGGGTAGCCTCAAATGCCAAATACAGACGGGGAATACTAAAGTCAAACAGGTAGAAAAACTTAAAACACATGAGAAGTGTTCTAGCAGACGACGGAAAGTCAGGCACAGAGATCCGAAATTGACATGGCAAAGGAGGCATTCCAGAAGCCGAATAGAGTCTTAAGAGACAGGACAATTTCGCTAGAAACAAAGAAAATACCAGATTGCTATGTGATGTTAGTTCTTCAATGTTACAGTGAATGCTGGACAAGATCATCGAAAATGAAAGAAAAAATTGAAGCAGCTGAAATGTGGTTCTACAGAAGGATGCTGCGGATATCATGGATCGAGCATGTGAGCAATGATGATGTTTTGGAAAAGATGGAAACGAAAGAACAAATTAATACTGAGTATCAGCAAGAGACAGCTAAAGGTCCTGGGGCAGGCAATGAGGAGGGAAGGCTTGGAGAACATAATACTAATAAACCAGATAGAGGGAAGGAGTGACTGGGGAAAACAGCGAGTAACGTACTTGACAGGCCTGAACAGGTGGATGGCTGAACGGGGGTTGCGTGGAGTAACAGGAGAAAGCGTGCTAAAAGGGATAGGGAGACGTGGAAGGTCATAATCTCCTACGTACTGAAAGGACAAGGCACATAAAAGAAGATGGGTCCGTCTCAAAAGCTAAGCGGAATATTGAGAAACAGAAAAAAACGTTTGAAACAAAGAAAAGCATACTGGACTATTCAGTGATAACTGCCATCGTATATGGCATCGAATGTTGGACAATATTCTCAAAGATTACAGAAACATTCAAAGCAACAGATTCTACAGACGGATGCTGAGAGTAACATAGACCGAATATGTGAGAATTGATGAAGTTTTTGATAGAATGAAAACGCAAAGAAAATTTATACTTAAAATCAGGAAGAGACAGTTAAAGTTTCTGGGTTACGTGATGAGATTGAAAGGCTTGGAGAAACTAATACTCACAAGGTGGAAAAAGAATCGAGGAAAAACAACATGTTTGATAGGTTTAAGCAAATGGACGGCAACTCAGGGTTTGGGAGAAAAATTGTTAAGAGCGAAAAAGAATAAGAAAATTTGGTGGGTTTCAATCGCTTACACCCTGGAGGGACACGGCACTTAGAATAAGAAAAAAATCTGTACATGAGAAGTAGACGAGATATTTCTAGACATGGGCTGTGGAACGGGAACGGTTTATACTTGTTGATCTTATAAAATGTTCAGTTCAGAGTTCTTCAAAGGTGGCTCTGATCGATATACACTTGATGAAGACCGGGTGGCTCAATAGTAGAAACGTTGTTATTCGAATTTAAATATCGTAAATTAGGAAAACTCCTCATTTTCAAAATCCAGACAGAAAAAACATGTCAGCTTTTTTTTTGTCAAGCTAGTCGATTATTCTAAAATTCGTTTTCTTTCCGTTGCATACGGTTTTTTTTCTGCTTCCGTTCTTTTCTCCTTTACACATTGATAGTCTATTCCATTTCTGTGGAATGTCTGATTATGCTTTGGCTGAAGGACTGTGTACGGCATGTCTGATGCCTTCCTGCTTATATCTTCCTGCTTTCGTTCATAGACACTAGAAAAGTTTTTTCGTCTTTTCTTCAGCTGCTGCTTATGTAGACGCGTTATTTCTTGTTGTTTCTCCGTTTAATAATGTATTAACATTGTTTGACATTTTGGTTATCGACATAGTTCTTTATTATTATTATGTAGTCATCTTTCATCATATTTCGATTCCTGCTAAGGTCGCACTACCAACCAAATCTGCGGGAAGACCCAAGGCAGGTCGTGACGTGTTGTTATAGCTCCATTTCATGTTTTTTTCTATCTCCCTATCATCCTTAGCGTTACATAGACAAAGTTATTCATAATGTGTTGTCTGTACTTAATAAGACAATTTTTCTGTATATCTCTTCAGTTGGGTTTTCCATGGATTATTTCAATGTGTTGTTTTGTTCCATTTTTTATAATTCCAAGTGCACCTACTATCACTGGCACGATTCTTGTTTTAAATTTCCACATTTTTTCTATTTCGATATTTAAATATTTTATTATTATTGTTTGGCATTTTGATTATCGACATAGTTCTAAATTATTATTATTGTTATTATTTAGTCATTTTTCATCATATTTCAATTTGTGCTATGGTCGCACTACCAACCAAGTCTACGGGAAAACCTAAGGCATGTGGCGTGTTGTTATGGCTCCATTTCATGTTTTTTCTATCTCCCCTAACATCCCTAGCGTGACATAGACAAAGTTCTCGTTAGTGTGTGGGCTGTACTTAACAAGACAATTTTTTGTATATCTCTTAAACTGGGGTTTCCATGGATTCTTTCACTGTGTTGTTTTGTTCTATTTTTTATCATCCAAGTGCTCCTGCTATCACTAGCACGATTCTTGTTTCAATTTGCACATTTTTTCTATTTCACTTTCCAGGTCTTTATATATTTACAGTTTTTCGAATTCCTTGGTTGCTATGTTACAATCCGTTAGACGCGCCATATCAATTAATAGGCAAGTTTTTTCTTTCTGGTTTTTAATAATAATATCCGGCCTATTTGCTTCAATTTTTCTGTCTGTGTAGATGGTGTAATCCTATAGAATGGGGACATCTTCTATTTCTGTAACCGGTGCTGGGTGATGTTCATACCAGTGTTTGCTTACAGATTTTCCATAGTGTTGGCACATTGTCCAATGCAAATATTGCCCCACTCTATCGTGACGATTTTTATATTTATTTGGAGCAAGTACAGAACTACCTGAAATTGGATGGTCTATTGTTTCTTGGTGTTTATCGCAGAACCTGCATTTTCGATCCACATTATTATGTATAATATTTGCCTGAAAGTTTCTCGTGAAAAGAATTTTGGTCTTGCGCTGCAAGAATAAAGCCTTCAGTCATAGACTTTAATCCAGATGCACGTAACCATCGATGAGCATTAACCTTATCAACATTGGATTTATCGGCACGTTCTGGATATTGGCCATGCAAATGTTTGTCTTGCTAGAGTTGTTTCAACTGTTCTAGAGCTTTATCTTTGGCTTTCATTTTCATATTTTTTGCCGCAATAGTTGCTTTATGGCTTCTGTTTTGCTTTTCTACAGAATCTACTAACTGTAAATCTTGTTTGTATTTACTGCCTTCTTTTATTATTGAATATTTTTTCTTTCTTTCTTCATGTTGTTTGACTAATTGTATCATCTAGTCCTTTGTTGTTTCTATGTATGTTAGTAAGCCAATAGTTGTCTTGTATGACAATTCTTTATTCAAATTGAATTTCATTGCAATATCTTCGCTGTAGCATTTTACAGTTTTCAGAAGACCTTCCAGCTCGTTATCATTCTTAGCATACAACTTTAAGTCATCCATGTAAAATAGATAGCTAATTTTCTTTAGAGCTATTTTATAACCATATTCTGTCTTGTTAAGTTGACTGGTTAGTGCTATTAATGATATGCAGAATGGTAAGGGTGACAAAGAGACACCGAAATATACCTCTTTCGATGTTTATTTCACCAGACTTATAGGTTCTATTTATGTGATTGAAGTAAAGGGTTGTTTCCATATCGACATGCATTGTTTTATGAAATTGATGATGACGGGTGATATCTTGTGTATATTTAAAATTTTTAAGATCCAGCAATGTGGTACACTATCGAATGCGTTGGGATAAACTATCCAGGCTGTACTAAGATTTTTCTTTGCATTGTAGCAGTTTTCCAGGATCATTCTGTTGATAAGCAATTGGTCTTTACATCCCTAACTGTCATGTTTGCACCCTTTTTGGTCAAGCGGTAATATGTCATTTCTTTCCAAGAAGAAATATGTCTGTTTTGTTAAAATAGATGTTAATAGTTTGTATGTTGTCGGAAGGCATGTAATTGGTCTGTAGTTTTTCGGGTTGTTTGCGTCACTATTCTTGGGTAGAAGAAATGTAATTCCTTTGGTCATCTATGCAGGAATTTTAGTGGGATCGGTGACCATTTCTTGAAGTTCTTTGGCTAGTTTTTTATGTGCTGTATATAAATAATATATCCAAAAGTTAGGAATTTTATCTATACCTAGAAATTTCCAATTGTGTGTTTTTTTCAGTGCACATTTAACATACACTTCTGTGATTCCAGCCCATGTCTGTTCTGGTTTATTTTTGATTCGTTCTATCTCGTGTGCAATCCAATCTACTTCTTTGTTATGTTCTTTAGGGCAAGCCCATCTTTTTTCCCAGAACTGTATAACTTCTTCCATTTTGAGGGGGAGGCTGTCACTTCAATACTTTTTTTACCTATTTCCCTATAAAATATCTTTGCATCGGTTTGAAAAATCTTGTTTTGTCTGTAAAATCTTGATCTTTTCTCATAGCATCTTATTATTTGAGCTTTCAGTTGTATTGTTTGCTTTATTTAATTGATAGGACTTCATTTTCATTTCTGATGTTGTATTTTCTTTTGACTCTTCTGCCTTTTCTAGTTATTACATTTATTCCTCTTGTCGGTTCATCGAGTACTGATAGTTCACTTCTATATTGTTCGATTTCTTTTTCTATTTTTCTTTTCCAAGGTGGATCTTCATGTCTTCGAGACTGCCTTGTTTTTAAATTGATGTTCAATTTTTTTGTTTCTGCTATTGCTGATTCATATATTGCTTCATTGAGATTTATGAGTGTCTTCTTAATCCAACATTAATTTTAGTGCTGCATTGTAGAGCTTAATAGTTTCGAGATTATGCTTTGTTGGTTGTAATTTTGGGAGGTATCCTCGTTCCTCCATTGCAATATTTTGTATTTGATTTATATGGTTCTTGAATTCTTCCTTGGCTTCTTGTATACTGTTCTTGTTTTCCGTAAAATAATTCTGCTCAATGTGTTCTGAACTCGTTTTATTGTCGTAACTGACTCAGATAATACCTTTCCAGCACTTTGAAACTTTTCCTATTTTTCTTTTTTCTTTTTTATCTTCTTCTTCTTTTTCTTCTTCTTCTTCTTATTATTATTCTTAATATTATCCCCTCTTCTATCCGTTGTGTACGCATATTCTTCTATTTTGAACTGTTTATTTAGATTAAAAAATGACACAAGATTTCACACATTTTACATCATTATATATGAAAAAAATCAAAATTTCTCAGAATATTATAGATATAATGGAAATAAAAGTACATTTTTCCAATGCTACGTAGTTTCATAAGATTAAGTCTTTTATATGGATGCCATGCATGATGTTAAATCCCCTTATAAATGTCTAAACTCTGAGCTATATGTTCCCGTTTTTTAGAGGAATCTTTAAAAATGGTTTTGAATGTGTTGAACTTGTTAGTTCTAGTGAATAGTGTCTTTCTTCAAATCTTGTGAGCTGCTGTTACAATATCACAAAAAAGAACAGTACCAAATAACATAAACCAAATTACTTGAAAACTTCCAACAGCAGCAGCAACTAAAATGGATAGGACATATATTTCAAAGAGAAATTAGTGACATATTATTATTAGTAGTAGTATTAGCATTATTATTATAATTATGTTATTTTCATTACAATTCGATTTCTACTGTGTTCACACTAACTACCAAGCCTGCGGAAAGACCTAAGGCAGGTTGTGGTGATTTGTGATGTGATGGCGACATTTAATGTTACACGTTCTGTCTCCAATAACATCCCTAACGTTACATAGACAAAGTTCTCCATAGTGTGTGGGGCGTACTTAACAAGACAATCTTTTTGTAAATCTGGGGTTTCCAGGGATTCTTTCAATGTATTGTTTTGTTTCATTTTTTATGATTCCAAGTGCACCTATTTATCACTGGTACGATTTTTTTTTACAATTCCCACATTTTTTCTATTTCAATTTCCAGGTCTTTATATTTTGACAGTTTTTCGAATTATTATTATTATGTCATTTTTCATCATATTTCGATTTCTGCTTTGGTCTCACTACCAACCAAGTCTGCGGAGAGACCTAAGGCAGGTAGTGGCGTGTTGTTATGGCTCCATTTCATGTTTTTCTATCTTCCCTAACATCCCTAGCAGTACATAGATAATTTTTTTGTATATCTCTTAAGCTGGGGTTTCCAGGGATTCTTTCAATGTGTTGTTTTGTTCCATTTTTTATAATTCCAAGTGCACCTACTTTCACTGGCACAACTCTTGTTTTCAGTTTCCACATTTTTTCTATTTCAATTTCCAGGTCTTTATATTTTGACAGTTTTTCAAATTCCTTGATTGCTATGTTACAATCCGCTGGACAAGCCATATCAAATAATAGACAAGTTTTCTTCTTCTGGTTTTTAACAATAATGTCTGGCCTGTTTGCTTCAATTTTTCTGTCTGTGTAGATGGTGTAATCCCATAGAATGGTTACATCTATTTCTGTAACCGGTGCTGGGTGATGTTCATACCAGTGTTTGTTTACAGATTTTCCATAATGTTTGCACATTGTCCAATGTAAATATTGCCCAACTCTATCGTGGCGATTTTTATATTCATTTGGAGCAATCACAGAACAGCCTGAGATTAGGTGGTTTATTGTTTCTTGGTGTTTATCACAAAACCTGCATTTTGGATCCATATTATTATGCATAATATTTGCCTGAAAGTTTCTAGTGAAAAGACTTTGGTCTTGTGCTGCAAGAATAAAGCCTTCAGTTTCAGACTTTAATCCAGATGCACGTAACCATCGATGAGTATTAACTTTGTCAACATTGGATTTATTGGCACGTTCTGGATATTGGCCATGCAGAGGTTTGTATTGCCAGCGCTGTTTCATCTGTTCAATTATTATTATTATTATTATTATTATTATTATGGTTCTTGATCTTGTTGTTGTTGTAATTATCTTTGATTTCTCTTATATACTCATTTCCTTCCGGATTCCGACCAGATTCCAACCTAACGTCAAAAATGGTTACATGAGATTTTCTACTGAACTTTTTGAGAAAAAAAACAAGAAAAATTTAAACACCTAAGATGACACTTATTTTTACATAGACAAATCCTTCTTAACGTATAGGCTGTACTTGGGAGTACAATATTTTTATTTCTTTAAGGCCTGGAGTATCAGAAATTCCTTTCAAAGAGTCTATTTGTACGTTTTCCTATCAAACTAAAGACTACAACTCGAACTCGAATTATTGATGTCTTCATGTACCACATCTTTGACATTACCATTTAAATATCCTTGTATTTTTATAGTTTTTTGATGATCTTCAAAAATTCATTATCGTCGACAGAAACCGCCGTTTCACTATGGAAGCATATTGTTGTTTTTTCATAAGCAAAATATCTTTTGAAGGCAAGTGTTATGTTCTGCTTTGACCAGAGACGAGTCTAGGATTTACAATCTGCAGTGACTGACAGGCCGTCCTGTTCTTGCGTTTTTGGTCACGATGTCTGGGCGATTTGCTTTGATTGTTGTGTCTTTGTGGTTTGTAAAGTCCTACAAAAATTGTTATAGTGCCAATCTCTGGAACCAGTGCTAGTTAGTGTTCTTACGATTTTCTTGGAGTTCCCTTCCCGTAAAAATTACAGAATTTTCAGTTTCAGTTACCGGGCAACTCAGTCATGCGGAGTTTTTTATTCAGTAGGTGGCAATACCGTGCAACATGAAATACCGTGCAATACCGTGTATTTTATTCAGTAGGTGGCAATACCGTGCAACCTGAAATACCGTGCAATACCGTGTATTTTATTCAGTAGGTGGCAATACCGTGCAACCTGAAATACCGTGCAATACCGTGTATTTTATTCAGTAGGTGGCAATGCCGTGCAACCTGAAATACCGTGCAATACCGTGTTTTTTATTCAGTAGGTGGCAATACCGTGCAACCTGAAATACCGTGCAATACCGTGTATTTTATTCAGTAGGTGGAATAACCTCAACCTGAAATACCGTGCAATACCTATTTTATTAGAAAGGTGGAATACCGTGCAATAAACCGTGCAATACCGTTTTATTTTACAGTAGGTGGCAATACCGTGCAACCTGAAATACCGTGCAATACCGTGTATTTTATTCAGTAGGTGGCAATACCGTGCAACCTGAAATACGAACGTTAATGGTTTCTGGATAATTATTTTAAAAAATCTGCATTTGTTGGCCAACAAAGTTTTAGTATGTGGGCTTAATTTCTAATTAGCTATCATTGGTTCTACGTCAGCCCGTTAAGTGTTGTACGTGATAAACGCTTAAGCGATCCTGTGTCAAAAGAGACATGACTGACTGGGCAGAAGTTTGCCATTGCGTTCTGCGGTAGACTAGTTGCCATCCAAGGCTATAGAACCCAATCTGTCCTGTTATTTTTCTCATAGCTAATGAGGGAAGAGATGTATGATATTATTAAGTAGTAATTAGTGGGGGATCCGTTTATTACTTCTTAGCAATAGAAAACCGATCCCCCATTTTATGCCCAGTAGAAGCTTTAATTATTATTCCAACTATTATATTCAGTCAGTCAGTTAAGTGCAATACGTGATAAACGATTGGGCGATCATGTCTCGAAAGAGATATGACTGACTGGGCAGATTATCCCGCAGAAGGTTGCTATTACATTCTGCGGCAGACAGGTTGCCAGCCAAGGCTACAGAACCCAATCTGTCCTGTTAATTGACTCATAGCTAGAAGGGGAAGTTATGTATGATATTATTAAGTAATAATTAGTGGGGGATCCGTTTATTAGTTCGTAACAATATAAAACCGATCACCTACTTTATGCCCTGTAAAAGCCGTAATCATTATTCCAACTATTATATTCAGTCAGCCAGTTAAGTGTCATATCTGATAAACGCTTGGGTGATCATGTCTCGAAAGAGACATGACTGACTGGGCAGAAGATTATCCTGCAGTAGGTTGCAATTACTTTCTGCGGTAGACTGGTTGCCATCCAAGGCTATAGAACGCAAGTGCGAGAAAAGAAGCTGTTGGTGTAGAATTTGCATTTACATTTTTTCGGTTTCACAGTAAAATGGTGGGACCTATTTTCTAATCTTGTTGCTCGAGTGACTTCATACATAGGGGGCACCAGAGAGCTAAATTTATCGGAGCAGAAGCCGTGAAAGTATTTGTAGAAGAGATACAGGGAAGCCCCATTGCGTCGGTGAGAAAGTGACTATATTCGAGCTGCTAGGTCGGGATGGATCACATTACAGATTCTCCGTTAGATTTTGTCAAGGACTCCTAGGTAGATAGCAAGGGCACCCGACCGGCTATGGCAGCAGTGTTCAGTGAACGGGCGGATGGTAGATTTATATATGTGCAGGATGATTTCAAGCAGAAAAAGACTTCTTTTCCCTGCACAGAGAACCGACCTTCTTAGCATTGGATTTATCTATGGATTCAATATATTCATCCCACTTGAGGTCTGTTGTGAGAGTTAAACTGAGGAGGCGCAATGTTTTGCTTTCAGAGAGACAGATTAAGTTAAGAAAAACTGTCCGGCACGATAACTCTCCTAGTAGAAGACCTAGCAATACATTCAATATAAACTTCCCATTTCGTCTCAGCGGAGAAATTTCAACGATTGATTGTTATGGACGTTAATATCAGCCATGACCATAGAAGTTAGAGAAGGCTATTTAAGCTGATTTGTAGAGAGACATTTTTTGCTTTAGATTCGTTAATATTAACAAACAATTCCCTTTTCCAGCTGAAAACAGACAGAATAACATTCTTAAGATCAGTTGCCAATTTGAATGTACGAACTGATCAGATTTAATATCGAGGCATACTAGCTTTTGCAGTAGTCTTTTTCCGCCATACTTACGCACTTACTTAAATAAAATGGAGGCACTCACATAATTTATAATACAGATTCGAAATCAGTGGCCGGGATTTAGTCGATAACTCACAGTTTTATTCAAGTAGGAAAATATTTTCGCCTATTTTAATTAATGAAGATTGGTGCATTCATTACAAATTTACGAATTTCGTTGTTTAGACAGAAAAAAAAAATCAAATATGAATTATGAATGTTTAAAAAAAAGAATAATATATCGTCATTTTCATTGCGGAGCGTATAATTCCAGCCAGAAGATTATATTTTTTTGCTGTAATCAATTTTTGATTTTCTTTAGATTATGACTAAAATATAGGATGCATTATTTCTAGAGAGGTTTTTCAGATATTTTTCAATATATATTCACGGAAGAATAATCACATTGGAGTGAAGATTATCCCTTATAAGTCATATGGTATATTTAGTTGTTAATTCTTTTCTTATTATGCAATATTTCATTCAGACTATGATTTAGTGATTAACGAGATATATTGAGAAAGAAAATTTAAGTGACTCGAAAAATAAAGCAGGAGATGTGAGGAAGAGGAAAAAGAAAGAATCATGGCTAAAGAAAAGGGAGAGAGGAAAGAAAAAAGAAAGAAAGAAAGAAAAGAAAGAAAGAAGGAAAAAGAAAGAAAGAAAGAAAGAAAGAAGAAAGAAAGGTGTACGTTTGGACATGAAAAAGATAAACAGAATAAAATAAAAAGGACAGATAGATAGATAGATAGATAGATAGATAGATAGATAGATAGATAGACAGATATGAACAGACTCAGATATAAACAGATATATATATATATATATATATATATATATATACATACATACATACATATAGATAGATAGATAGATAGATAGATAGATATGAAGTGACTCAGATATAAACATAGATAGATAGATAGATAGATAGATAGATAGATAGATAGATATGAAAAGACGCAGATATAAACATAGATAGATAGATAGATAGATAGATAGATATGAAGTGCCTGATAGATAGATAGATAGATAGATAGATAGATAGATAGATAGATAGACATGAGCTCAATGATATATAGGGTGATTGAAAATTATCTCTTTATGTTATGCATGATTGGAACTCTCTTTTAATTATATTTTTACAAGATAGGAGAGTCCATCATGTATAATAAACATGGAAGTGCTTTTCAATACATTTGTATATATATATATATATATATATATATATATATAGAGAGAGAGAGAGAGAGAGAAAGAGCGAGAGAGGGAGAATCATAGATAGATATGTACACACTGAGAAAATGGTGACGTTAGTGTATGCGTGTAAGATAAAATTAAGTGCATTCCCGTTTAATTCTGTAGCAAAATAATGTATAAAATTTTCATGTTTGAGGCCAATATTTTTTACATAAATAAATTTGAATGTAATATGGTTTTGCTGTTGGAATTTTTCATTGAATTACACATATCTGCTGACCTCATCGGTTAACAGAAAACAAAGATTCACAAATTTCCGTATCCAATATTTTCTCACACATACAACAAACCGTCCCTCGTTTTAATTCATATGACACGTATATTATTATTCATACATACTTATAGAAAGTTCATCTTTCTTCTACATACATACAATTACATTTGCAATAAACATCTATTGCTTGATTACACGCGTCACACATCTGACCAATAAGAATCAAAACCCAAACAACATTGTTGTTAAGAATACACATTTAAGTGCCGAATCTAGTCACTAGAAGTTTCGGATCGAAATAAACAGTACACTTCTTCGATAGGAGACCCGACCGAATATGATCAGTATTCGGCCCGCACCCAGACTAAAACTTTGCTACTAGCTTTAAGACATGCATGATATAAGTTTCCCTAAAATACGGCAACCAATCAAGCTCGAGCTATTCGATGTTATAGATAGGGTATGCTCGGTTGTACTGAACTTCCTACATACGGTCAAGACAGGGGACTTTTTGAAGAAAGAGAAGATAACAAACCAATAAATATATGCATATATATATATACATTAATAAAACGATTTATCATATAGGCTCGTTTTATTCTAGTATACAGTCACTTTATTTTATATTTTTTTATCTCTTGTCTTGAAACAGATCTCTGGAGAAGCATTAATTAAAATGAAATGTGATAGATTAAGACACCTTTCTAATCCGAAGGCATATTAGTATGGCCTATGATGCATTCCAGAAGCTGAATAAAGTATTAAAAGATAGAAAATTTCGCTGGAAACAAATACGAGAGTACTGGATTATTATGTGATGTCTGTCCTACAATATGGCAGCGAATGCTGGACAATTTCATCAACGACAAAGATAAGACGTGAAAGCCACCAAAATGTAGTTCTACAGAAAGATGATGAGGATACCATGGACAGTATATGTGATTAAAGATGAGGTTTTGGAGAAAATGCACTCAAAAAAACTGATTTTTAATATTAGGAAAAGACAGCTGAAGTTTCTGGGTTATGTAATGAAGAAAGAGCACCTGGAGAATCTGATGCTCACAGGACAGATAAAGGTGAAGACAGACAAGGCAAATCAACGCGTGACATACTTGATAGACTTGAGCAGATGGATGGTGGAGCGGAGGTTAGGTGTGTCAACAGGAGAAGGGATGTTAAGAGCTACAATAGTTAGGGAGAAGTGGAATGCCATGATCCCTACGTCGATGTAGGCGATCATGGCGTTCCACATTTCCCTATCCCTGGTTTCTGTTAGCTCGCTTTCTCCTGTTACACCACGCAACCCACGTTCTGTCATCCACCTGCTCAGGCCCTTCAAATGTTATCCGCTGCTTTCCCCTGTCTCTTTTCCTCACTATCAGGCCTGTTAGTATCAGGTTCTCCAATCCCTCCATCCTCATTGCATGTCCCAGGAACTTTACCTCTCTTTTTCTGATGCTCAGTATTAATTTCCTTTTCATTTCCATCGTTTCCAAAACATGATCCTGTAAATACTTACAATACCTCATCTCAGAAATATAAACACATTTTAATTTTAGTGTGATTTTCTTTTATTGCTTTGTTTTTTTAACTCATTCTTATTAATGACTTTCAGAATTCTTTAAAAGCGTTAAGAAAACTTTCTTTCTTATGATTCATTTCAAATTAAAAAGAAATTTTTCTGTCTGATGCCAACGGGCCTACTCGTTTGTCCAGTCGACTTTGCCTGTCGTCATGGCCAGTGAGATTAGTGCAAAATGCGAATTTCCTGACAAACGCAACTGATTAAAAATTACCAGTGTGCGATCACACTTTGGCACGAAATTTAGTAGTCGCCATTTTGCTCGTTTTCGCTATTCATCAAGAAAAAATGGCGGCAAATTGTGAAATCACAAAGCGTCAAGCGTCCATTATTAAGCCCCGGAGAGCCTGGAAAAGCAAAAATAAACGTTGCTCGACTGAAACAACAGAAATATTGCTGCTGGTGAAGCTTATAAGTTAGCTTCGTCCGTGTTTATGCCAGTGGAAAGAATTTAATTTTTCAACTGAATGAATTTGTTAAAGATAAATAATAAGAAAAGAGAAAAGTGCAGAATAAGAATTATTATGGAAGGTAAAAAGAGACACAATATGAAAGAATAATGTGTGAAACAGAAGGATGTTTATTTTAAAAAGAGTTGACAGAAAAAAACAATAGAGAAAAGAATTGAGAAAAAATAACGATTCGGTAAATACAGCAATTGAGATTTAAGTGAAAAGGAGGATTTTTTCAAAAAAGAAATTGAAAAAAATAACATAAATTGAAAGTTGCAAGTATGGAAGAAAGAAAAAAGGAAACAAAAAAAGAAATTTTCAAAACAAAACAACGTAAAGCTAAAAAATGAATGAATAGAAAGATTTTATAGAAATAGAAGCTTCTAGAATTAACAAATAAGATAAAAAGAAAAATAGAAAATGAAAGTATGAAAGAATGAGAGAATGATCGTAAGTAAAGAAAGAAGTTGAAAAACGGTGAAAAATAAATGATTTTAAGGAAATTAATCAAAATAGAATTTTTAAAAAATCCGGTGGCAAATAGTGTTAGAATAAAGATGAGAATAATCATGAGAGTAAAAACAAAGACAAACAGATTTATAGACAACTAGCAGTATAGCCCGGCGTTGCTCGGGTGTAATGAAAGCTTTAAAACTAATCCATGGTCCTGGAGCTCAGACTCTTTGGAAGTTGGCACGAAAGACTAAAAAGCAATAGTTGTTTCCAGTTAAAGCAAAACCGTAGACTGAAAGAAAAATGAATGGATGTAAGTCAAATTTTGATTTCCTGGTATCGATATCAAATAAGTGTTTTTTGTCGAAAACTGAATTTTGAAGGCTAAATAAGTCCACTGAGAACTACAACTATACCTACTTAGAGCCAAACCCCAAGAGAGAGAGAGAGAGAGAGAAAGAGAAAGAAGGAGAGATAGAGAGAGTGTGTGTGTGTGTGTGTGTGTGTGAGAGAGAGAGAGAGAGAGAGAGAGAGAGAGAGACCCAAAAATGAAAATAATGCTTTTTTAAAATAAAGAAAGAAAAGAAGAAAGAAAGACATATAACACGGACGGAATTATAAACTAGATATAATTAAAATAAATTGTATTCTTTAAAAAGTTTCAATGAAGAGAGAGAGAGGGAGACAGACAGACAGACAGACAGACAGACGGAAAATGTTTATAAAATAATGAAAAAGGAAAATCTAGGGAAAAAGAATGACAACAGGATGCGTATGTTTAGCGAGGGAAAAGAGAGATACAAGATGACAATTATACTTTTAAATAAATAAATAAATAAAAGAAAGAAAGAAAGAAAGAAAGAATAACAGAATATATATTAATCAAGGTGATGAAACAAAAGACAGAAGACAGCAAAAAAATGATGCTTCTGAGAGAGAGAGAGAGAGAGAGAGAGAGAGAGAGAGAGAGATGAAAATAATGTTTTTAAATAAATATATTATAGAAGAAAGAAAAAAAGATCTGACGGGCTGAAATTTACACAAGAAAGAAATAAAATGAATTTTAAGAGAGAAAGAAAGAAAAATAAATAATAAATAAATATATTGAAAGCAAGGACCTGTTGCAAAAATTTATGGAATTAAAATAAAATAGTGATATCTAAAAATGAACCTACAGAGAGCGGTACAAGAAAGAGATAGGTCCTAAAAGAGAAAAAAAATGAATAACTTATAGAAAGAAAGAAAATAACGAGAGAAAGAGTGAAAGTAAGAGAGAATGAAAAAAAAAGAATGAAAAAGAAGGAAAGAATAAAAGAATGAAGAAAGATGGAAAGAAAGAAAGAAAAGTATTAACGAAAGAAAGGGTGAAAGAAAAAGTTTGAAAGATAGAAATAGAGAATGAAATGCAAAAAGAATGAAAGGAAAAAAAGAAAGAAAGAAAGAAAGAAAGAAGCAATGGGATTTCAAAGTGTAGATATAATTGTGTATACATATTTTAGTCGTTCTCTACCCGATTGAAAGAAAGAATGAAAGTAAGAGAGAATAAAAGCGAGAAAAAAGAAAGAATGAAATATAAATGAAAGAAAGAAGGAAAGAAAAGTGGATTAACGAAAGAAAGACGAGAAGAAAAAAGATGGAAAGATATAAATAAAAAAGAAAGAAACAAAGAAACAAAGAAAGATATTTCAAAGAGTAGACCTAATGGTGTGTACATATTTTAGTCATTCTCTAAAATAAAGAGAGAATCAAAGACAAAGAAAGAAAGAAGAAAGAATAAAAAATAAATGAATGAAAGAAAGAATAAGGATGGAAAGATATCTAAATAAATAATAAAAGAAAAATGAAAGAAAGAATGAAAAGATATGGAAAGAAAGAAAGAAAGAAAGAAAGAAAGAAAGAAAAACAATTAACGAAAGAAAGACGGAAAGAAAGAGATTAAAAGATAGAAATAAAGAAAGAAATACAGAAAGGAAAGAAAAATAAAGAAAGAAAGAAAGAAAGAAAGAACGAAAGAAAGAAAGAGAGAAAGAAGCAATGGGATTTCAAATAGATTTAATGGCGTATACATATTTTATTCGTTCTACCGAATTGAAAGAAAGAATAAAAGTAATAGAGAGTTAAAGAAAAAGAAAGAAAAAATGAAGAATAAATGAAAAAAAAAATTGAAGCAAGGAAAGAAAGAAGCAATACGATTTAAAACAGCACACATATTCTAGCCGTTCGATACCCGATTAATTTCCATAATCTTGCAAACCCCTACGAATATCAAAATTGATTTTCTCTTCTTCTACAATACTTTTCAGTCGTGTAGAAGATGCCTTGCAAAAGTGAAGCAAATTGCTATAAAACATAAAAAAATTTACAGTAAAACAAAAAGCAGTGAAATGTTGCATAATTGTAATCAGGTTATAGATTCATAAATATGACAATGGAAGTAATTAATTATGCTGTTCGGATGCAAATTACGATAATCTCTCTTTGTGTAATTTGAATTTACGAGGGTCACATGGCGACCTTTCAGATCAGTTCGTAGAATTACGTGACTTGATGCAATTTAACGCGCCTAGATCCAAAGCAAGTATTCGTACGCCAGTTGCTATATATAGAGCATAAAAGTAAATGCCTATGGCATTTTCAGAAAGCAGGGGAAACTACATGTCAACACGAGGTATCAATATACTCTTTTTCCTTTTGAGAAATATTAAAAGTAAGACCCTCTCGCTTTTCACCCCATCCACGTTTCTTGTTGTGTTCTTATGTTATAATTTATCTGTGTGGAATGATGAATATGAATCTAAGCAGATATGATCATTTTGAGTAATCTATGCGAATGAGAATTTTGTGTAAAGGAAACGTACAGACATTGCTTGATCAACAAAGCTTCTTTATGGCCAAGTCGGTTCAAGCACATTTGATTTAATGATGGTTTCCAGAAGGATGAAGGATCGAATCCTGCCAGAGAGAGCTTATTTTTCTTTAATAAGATTTCTCAAATAATTAGGCCAATAGATGATAATAAATGAACACAGTGTTTAATAGTGTCGACTCAAATATTAACATCCACTAGAAATATTACTTACAATTTAAATAGATAATGTGGGTTTTAAATAAGGTGGATATGACAGACGAATCATTTTCTTTAGGGACGAGTAACCATGTGGTAAATTCCCAAAACAAGAACCAAAATAAAACTATTTAAAGACGTTATTAAAACTTGGTAATGATACTAAAGGCTGGGAAGAATTGAGAGAAAATTGATACGTGTGGAACAAACTGACCTCAGTTTCAGATAATCTGAGCATGCATGCAACATCTGTGGTAGAGTTTCATTTAAAGCATTGACAAACATCCACAACAATTTAAAAGTGATTTCTGTCACCCTATTTACATTATTCATTAGTGACATAGACGTATATATATATATATATATATATATATATATATATAATAACAAGACCGACTCTGTAAGTAACTAAATCCTAAAATTATACGAAAATAAACTTTGAGGACAACAAATAACAGACAGAATCTAACTCCGTTATTGTCCGTCGCTATAAGGCGTTGGACAAGAGGGGGAAAAAAAAAGAAAACTGTGGAATACAGACAATACATACAATACCCCGCAGTAAAGAAAAAAAACCCAAACGGAACCAACCACAAAGAAAGAAAAAGTGCTCGATACAGAACTAACCAAAGTGGAATCGAAAGAGGAAGCAATGTAGAGCACAGACACGTAAAAAAATCACATGATGCCTAAAACCTAGCGGTTTCTTTACGCAACGGCTCGTCAGCCGTTGCGTGAAACCGCGGTAGGTTTTGGCGATCTTGTGGTTTTTTTACGTATATATATATATATATATATATATATATATATATATATATATATATATATATATAATACTAGTGGTTATATTTTAATTTGTATTAAAAGGTATGATATACAATTTATTTTTATACCGGACATACATTCCCATTATCTTTAAAACTAAATTTTAATGTTAATTTTCCATGTCATGCTTTTCTAAGAAAGCAGATGAATTGCAATAGACGTTGGTGTCGATCTGAGACGTTAAATCTAACATAACATTTATGATTTTTCTATATTATACTTTTTCTTTCTTTGGTGTTTTTTGAATGAGCAAGGAAATATTTTTGTAGATTGTAAATGTACAAAAGTTGTAATAGGTTTCTGTATTGGTAATATTATTACAATTATCCTCATATTTGTTGCCATTTGTACGACGTTTTAGCAGTTGTACGCTCTGGCCTTCTTCAAGTGCTAAGAATTTTGAACCGAACACTTTATTACACTCGCTAGGGTATATGAAGTCCATTATTTGCGTAGTAGTGCCTCTTCTGTTAGTCATGAGTTATCTCCCACTAACTCTGTAAGTTACTTGTTCACCACTGCTGTAGCTTGGTTTTGAAGTCAAAATTCTTTAGGTCAAGTCACAGGTACTAACCAACGTATATATACACTGGGCCATTTGTCCTTAAGGACAGATGGGGACAATAGTCCAAAAGACAGATGAGGACAATAGTAATGTAATGCTGTATATATTACCTCATCTCAGAAATATAGACAAATACTATTACAATGATGTTCATTATAACTATGATATATTTGCTATTTCATAATAAAATTTGCTTGTCAATAAAATAATTGTATTAGTTAATATGATTGTATACACAATCTAAAAATAAATGGTATTATTTATTATCCACTTCCTTTTGAACCACCCTGTATTAACAATGCTCAAATCTTTAACTGTAATATTTCTATATATTTTCGTGCATTTTTAAAACTTAATTCCATCATTAGCTCAGCTAAATCCTTACACCGATACACTTATTTTGCTAGGGCATGGATATTATTTTTTTAAAATTAGATTATAAAGCAATTTAGTTATTCAACCGCGCTACTGGTTTCTGATTATTTTTTAAATTAAGTATAATTAGAGAAAAATGCCCACTCGAGGAAGATAACATTAGGTATATTTCCATAGTTACTCGAAAGATAGCTATACTTAATTCTTTTTTAATATCACGAACAATATTAATGCAAAAATGTATGACAAAGTGAAGTTTTCTTTTGGCTGTACGTTGTGGTGCAGTGGATATCGGTTCGGAACGAGAAATCAGAGAACCGAGTTCGAATTCAAGTTGAATTTATTGTGTTCACTTACGCGCAAGTACCCTTAGGAAAGGTATTAATAAGTCTCTTCCCACAGATAATGTGCTAAATAACAGGAAAGATTGAGTTCTATAGCCATGGCTGGCAACCAGTCTACTGCAGAAAGTAATGGTAACCTACTGTGGGATAATCTTCTGCCTATTCAGTCATGCCTCCTTCTAGACATTATCACCCAAGCGTATATCACGTATGCCACTTAACTTTCTTCTGTAAAATAATTTTCGGGTTACGCTTGCGCACGGACAAAAGATGCCGGAATAGTTTTTTTTTTCGGAGATATATAAACTAGCTGATTTCATTTAGATACTTTTTTTAACTTAACATTCCTTTTTGTTAGTAGGTATTTCGCACTGTGATAATAGACGACCTGTCTAGAATGATGAAATGTTGTAAAATCCAGGGTACAAATTTACAGTGGATAGCCTTGAGTTCAAAGAAGTCTGTAAACATTTTTGTTTTGGGGAATTGTTGTTTACTCCTAAAGACAAGAAGATTTCGTTGGAAATGATTACTGGATTGTTATGTGAAACCTGTTCTTCTATATAGTAGCAAATGGTAGACAATCTCTTCAAAGAAGAAAAAAACCCTGAGCAACAGAAATGTTGTCCTACAGAAGGATGCTGAAAATATCACGGAACCAGAATACGATGAAGGACTAGGAAATGGAGAGGAAGCAAACGAAAAGGAAACTTTTGCATAGCATCAGGAAGAGACAGCTGAAGATTCTGGGATACGTAATGAAGAAGGAAGGTTTAGAGAATATGATACTCATGAGACGGATAAATGGAAAGAAAGGCATTGGAAAGCAGCGGGAGACATCCTTGATTGGTGTGAGCGAGAGGATGGCGGAACGGGATTAAGGAATCATACCAAGAGAAGAATTACTGATGATAGGGACAAATGGAGGTCCATGATCGCATAACCCATGAGCGGAAACGATGCATAAAGAAGAAGCAATTTTTATGTCAAAATTGTGGTAGGGCTCATTACGATAAACATCTAAGTTTTTAGCCATCTATGATATGGATTTACCAGCAGGTTTCGGAATCAGAAATCCATATTATATTACATGGAAAAAAATGTGTGCATGAAAAGTAATATTCTTACGATTGTATTGAATCTGGAGAAGAACGGGACAAGTTATTAAACCTGGAAAAGTAAAGGACAAGATATTCTACTGAGGTATAAAATAAGAAATTTCTTACTTAAAATATTGCATTTTAATTTTATTTTTTAACTATACTATGTAGTCCATGATCTTTTTAGGCATTGCAGTTAATTTAATATAAATTTAATGCTGAAAACCACATTCAAAAATATTAAAAAGAAAAACATTATGTGCATTTGATTAAAAAAAGCAATTAAAAATTGACTATTTGTAATTAATTCTAATTTTAATATTAAAAAGAAAAACATTATATGCAACTGATTAAAAAAGCAATTAAAAATTTATTATTTATAATTAATTCTAATTTTAATATTAAAAAGAAAAACATTATATGCAATTTATTAGGAAAAAGCAATTAAATATTTATTATTTATAATTAATTCTAATTTAAATTTTACAAAGAAAAACATTATATGCAACTGAATAAGAAAAACAATTAAAAAGTTGTTTATAATTTATTCTGATAATCATTTCTGATAAAATGTTAAGTTTGATTGACAAAAATGATGAAATATATCATCAGAATTTAAATATTGAAAACCACATGCAAAAATAATAAACACAAAAAAAAGTGATAAATAATAAGATTTATTACTAGATTCGTTAGTCAGTCATTTAAGAACTGACAAGAAGCATAGCCCGGCGTTGCTCGGGTGTAATAAAAGCTTTAAAACTAATCCATGGTCCTGGAGCTCAGACTCTTTCGACGTTGGCACGGAAGACTAAAAAGCAATAGTTGTTTCCAGTTAAAGCGAAACCGTAGACTGAAAGAAAAATGAATGGATGTAAGTCAAATTTTGATTTCCTGGTATCGATACCAAATAAGTTTTTTTCGTCGTAAACTGAATTTTAAAGGCTAAATAAGTCCCCTGGGTAAATGGTATCATGGCTGAGACTAAGAACTACAATTATACCTACTTAGAGCCTAACCCGAAGCAAAAACTAAAATAAAATGACTGAAAAAATACAGACATACAGGCAGATAAACAGACACACACAGAAACATCTTGCCTTTTATATATATATATATACATATATATATATATATTATCGATTTTCTGCACTATTGTAAGAATTGCAACCTTGAAACTTCTGAATATCGTTTTTTATGTCTTTGTCTATGAGTGTATCAAATTTGATTAAAATCGAACCACTCCTTCTATAACCCGATTTTTTCGATTATCGATATTTATCGGAGGTCCCTCGACACAGAACTTAGCTAAGAACACTCTCAGATGCTTGTAGTACAACTGTGTAAATTTTCAAGAAAATCGGTTCAGGCGTTACGAAGTCTGTAGGTAACGACACACACACACACACATTCCATTTATAAATGAGTTTAGATATAGTTAGTCTCCATTTTCGGACTTTTTATTTTTTCTGAAACAGAATTCAATTTATTTTTTTTTAATGTAGCTAAGGAGGTGCCCTATCTAACTCTATAAATTGTTTGAAATTTGATTGAGAACTGAATTTGTGGTGAAGAAATCTTCTGAGATTCACTCACTGTCGGAATTAATAAGTATATAAATATAATGATTAAGTTTTCTTCTTCTCATATTATTATGTAAGTCCTATGTCAACCTTTCCTTCTTTCGCTTGTTGAAATCTCTTCCGACGTTTTGTTTTCAGTCACCTTTGCTCATCATAAATTTAAATGTAATATCAATCGCTACTCCCTCTCTTATAAATTCTTTAACTTTTATTGTTCTCTCTCCATAATTACGTTTTTTTCTCATATTATTATTAGTCCTATGCTAAGAGTTCCTTCTCACGCTTGTTGAACTCTCTTCCGTTTTCTTCCTTTCCATTCACCTTTAATCTTCAAAAATTGAAATTCAATGTCAGTCGTTATCCACAGTTTTATTAATTCTTCTTCTTTTATTGTTCTCTCTCCATAATTACGTTTTTTTCTCATATTATTATTAGTCCTATGCTAAGAGTTCCTTCTCACGCTTGTTGAACTCTCTTCCGTTTTCTTCCTTTCCATTCACCTTTAATCTTCAAAAATTGAAATTCAATGTCAGTCGTTATCCACAGTTTTATTAATTCTTCTTCTTTTATTGTTCTCTCTCCATAATTACGTTTTTTTCTCATATTATTATTAGTCCTATGCTAAGAGTTCCTTCTCACGCTTGTTGAACTCTCTTCCGTTTTCTTCCTTTCCATTCACCTTTAATCTTCAAAAATTGAAATTCAATGTCAGTCGTTATCCACAGTTTTATTAATTCTTCTTCTTTTATTGTTCTCTCTCCATAATTACGTTTTTTTCTCATATTATTATTAGTCCTATGCTAAGAGTTCCTTCTCACGCTTGTTGAACTCTCTTCCGTTTTCTTCCTTTCCATTCACCTTTAATCTTCAAAAATTGAAATTCAATGTCAGTCGTTATCCACAGTTTTATTAATTCTTCTTCTTTTATTGTTCTCTCTCCATAATTACGTTTTTTTCTCATATTATTATTAGTCCTATGCTAAGAGTTCATTCTCACGCTTGTTGAACTCTCTTCCGTTTTCTTCCTTTCCATTCACCTTTAATCTTCTAAAATTGAAATTCAATGTCAGTCGTTATCCACAGTTTTATTAATTCTTTAACTTTTATTGTTCTCTCTCCATAATTACGTTTTTTTCTCATATTATTATTAGTCCTATGCTAAGAGTTCCTTCTCACGCTTGTTGAACTCTCTTCCGTTTTCTTCCTTTCCATTCACCTTTAATCTTCAAAAATTGAAATTCAATGTCAGTCGTTATCCACAGTTTTATTAATTCTTCTTCTTTTATTGTTCTCTCTCCATAATTACGTTTTTTTCTCATATTATTATTAGTCCTATGCTAAGAGTTCCTTCTCACGCTTGTTGAACTCTCTTCCGTTTTCTTCCTTTCCATTCACCTTTAATCTTCAAAAATTGAAATTCAATGTCAGTCGTTATCCACAGTTTTATTAATTCTTCTTCTTTTATTGTTCTCTCTCCATAATTACGTTTTTTTCTCATATTATTATTAGTCCTATGCTAAGAGTTCCTTCTCACGCTTGTTGAACTCTCTTCCGTTTTCTTCCTTTCCATTCACCTTTAATCTTCAAAAATTGAAATTCAATGTCAGTCGTTATCCACAGTTTTATTAATTCTTCTTCTTTTATTGTTCTCTCTCCATAATTACGTTTTTTTCTCATATTATTATTAGTCCTATGCTAAGAGTTCCTTCTCACGCTTGTTGAACTCTCTTCCGTTTTCTTCCTTTCCATTCACCTTTAATCTTCAAAAATTGAAATTCAATGTCAGTCGTTATCCACAGTTTTATTAATTCTTCTTCTTTTATTGTTCTCTCTCCATAATTACGTTTTTTTCTCATATTATTATTAGTCCTATGCTAAGAGTTCCTTCTCACGCTTGTTGAACTCTCTTCCGTTTTCTTCCTTTCCATTCACCTTTAATCTTCAAAAATTGAAATTCAATGTCAGTCGTTATCCACAGTTTTATTAATTCTTCTTCTTTTATTGTTCTCTCTCCATAATTACGTTTTCTTCTCATATTATTATTAGTCCTATGCTAAGAGTTCCTTCTCACGCTTGTTGAACTCTCTTCCGTTTTCTTCCTTTCCATTCACCTTTAATCTTCAAAAATTGAAATTCAATGTCAGTCGTTATCCACAGTTTTATTAATTCTTCTTCTTTTATTGTTCTCTCTCCTTAATTACGTTTTCTTCTCATATTATTATTAGTCCTATGCTAAGAGTTCCTTCTCACGCTTGTTGAACTCTCTTCCGTTTTCTTCCTTTCCATTCACCTTTAATCTTCAAAAATTGAAATTCAATGTCAGTCGTTATCCACAGTTTTATTAATTCTTCTTCTTTTATTGTTCTCTCTCCTTAATTACGTTTTCTTCTCATATTATTATTAGTCCTATGCTAAGAGTTCCTTCTCTCATTTGTGGAACTCTCTTCCGTCTTTTTGCTTTCTAGTCATTTTTTATCTTAAAATATTTAAATGCAATGACAATCGTCTACTAAAACTTTCAGTTATTTTATTGTTCTCTCTACTTAATAATGATTTTTTCTCAAACTCTCAGTAACTGCCTTGTTTTAGTGGCTTTATTGCCTTGCTTGTGGTGAAATGATTAAACAAAATCGCTTTTAAAAATCGTCTGTAAGTAACATTGAATATAGGCTGTGAATTTGATTATTTAAGCGAGCTATTAATAAATGAAATAATTCACACTAAAATATAGTATCAAATCTCGCACTCTACATAATTTTCTGCAAGAAACACTAAAACATACGCTCTTTCGGGCTACATAGGACAGATACGTCAATATGTGCATTTTGAAATGAACTTATATTTGAAGAGAATGGCAGAACAGCCGGCACAGCATTCGATAAATAAACGAATAAATTGATTTCCAAAATCTTGTAGACACTGAGTAGATATTACGATGAATTCGGACTAAAGTTGTTGACTGGGTGATCGATATCAGTCAGTTCCCTCCGTCGCTGTCACCGTAACTCCTCACTGACTGTCGCAAATATGCGTGAGCCTGGCTAGAAATGTCGTGATTTAGACGATATCTGACAGGTCATGGGGTTTAGAAGAAGACAACGAATACCAGAGACGTGAAAGAACCGAGTGAAACAAAATCAATAAGAGAAATAGCGAGAATAATTAAAAGGAAGCTTTACGAATATTTTTTCCGGTCAGGAACGGAAGTGGATTTCCCGCAGTTCCGGTTTGGATGGCGTCAAGGCCACTGCATTTTCGTGTCTACTTTCTCCGTTATCTTATTCTACCATTTGTTTTTCGACCTTCTTTTATCCAATAGTTTGTCTGACCTCCTCATATAAACGTAGCTGTCTTTGTTGCGATTTGGTGACATAAGGCAGGGCTGAAGTTTTCTTATTAAATTTAATCCACAAATGACAGTCTTCCAAGGTGAAATGTCAAGATAAGTGACATTGTACAAGATGGAGATGTCCGTCTGAATCAGTTTATATAGTTCTTTGAAATAATCGAGGAAAAATAAAAAAAATAATTCCTGTTTATTTGTCTATACTGCTGGGATGAGGAGGTATTTACAGTATTTACATTATTCGGACTATTGTCCTCATCTTTGTTGCCATTTGTACGACGTTTAAGTATATAGATCATTCTATTTGTCAATATTTCTGAGATGAGGTAGTATTTATGTTTACATTATTCGGACTATTGTCCTCACCTTTGTTGCCATTTGGACGACGTTTAAGTATAGATCATTCTATTTGTCAATATTTCTGAGATGAGTGTGTATTTACAGTGTTTACATTATTCGGACTATTGTCCTCACCTTTGTTGCCATTTGTACGACGTTTAAGTATAGATCATTCTATTTGTCAATATTTGAGATGAGGTAGTATTTACAGTGTTTACATTATTCGGACTATTGTCCTCACCTTTGTTGCCATTTGGACGACGTTTAAGTATAGATCATTCTATTTGTCAATATTTCTGAGATGAGGTAGTATTTACAGTGTTTACATTATTCGGACTATTGTCCTCACCTTTGTTGCCATTTGGACGACGTTTAAGTATAGATCATTCTATTTGTCAATATTTCTGAGATGAGGCAGTATTTACAGTAGCCATATTATTCGGACTATTGTCCTCACCTTTGCTGCCATTTTGACGACGTTTAAGTATAGACTATTCTATTTGTCAATATTTGAGATGAGGTAGTATTTATAGTGTTTACATTATTCGGACTATTGTCCTCACTTTTGTTGCCATTTGGACGACGTTTAAGTATAGATCATTCATTTGTCAATATTTGAGATGAGGTAGTATTTACAGTGTTTACATTATTCGGACTATTGTCCCCACCTTTGTTGCCATTTGGACGACGTTTAAGTATAGATCATTCTATTTGTCAATATTTCTGAGATGAGGTAGTATTTAAGCTATTATTCGGACTATTGTCCTTTTCACCTTTGTTGCCATTTGACAGACGTTTAAGTATAGATCATTCTATTTGTCAATATTTCTAACATGAGGTAGTATTTACAGTATTTACATTATTCGGACTATTGTCCTCACCTTTGTTGCCATTTGGACGACGTTTAAGTATAGATCATTCTATTTGTCAATATTTGGAGATGAGGTAGTATTTACAGTATTTACATTATTCGGACTATTGTCCTCACCTTTGTTGCCATTTGGACGACGTTTAAGTATAGATCATTCTATTTGTCAATATTTCTGAGATGAGGTAGTATTTACAGTATTTACATTATTCGGACTATTGTCCTCATCTTTGTTGCCATTTGTACGACGTTTAATAATAGATCATTCTATTTGTCAATATTTCTGAGATGAGGTAGTATTTACAGTATTTACATTATTCGGACTATTGTCCTCATCTTTGTTGCCATTTGTACGACGTTTAATAATAGATCATTCTATTTGTCTATATTTCTGAGATGAGGTAGTATTTACAGTATTTACATTATTCGGACTATTGTCCTCATCTTTGTTGCCATTTGTACGACGTTTAATAATAGATCATTCTATTTGTCTATATTTCTGAGATGAGGTAGTATTTACAGTATTTACATTATTCGGACTATTGTCCTCATCTTTGTTGCCATTTGTACGACGTTTAATAATAGATCATTCTATTTGTCAATATTTCTGAGATGAGGTAGTATTTACAGTGTTTACATTATTCGGACTATTGTCCTCACCTTTGTTGCCATTTGGACGACGTTTAAGTATAGATCATTCTATTTGTCAATATTTCTGAGATGAGGTAGTATTTACAGTGTTTACATTATTCGGACTATTGTCCCTCACCTTTGTTGCCATTTGGACGACGTTTAAGTATAGATCATTCTATTTGTCAATATTTCTGAGATGAGGTAGTATTTACAGTGTTTACATTATTCGACCATTGCTTACCTTTGTTGCCATTTGGACGACGTTTAAGTATAGATCATTCTATTTGTCAATATTTCTGAGATGAGTAGTATTTACAGTGTTTACATTATTCGGACTATTGTCCTCACCTTTGTTGCCATTTGGACGACGTTTAAGTATAGATCATTCTATTTGTCAATATTTCTGAGATGAGTGTAGTATTTACAGTGTTTACATTATTCGGACTATTGTCCTCACCTTTGTTGCCATTTGGACGACGTTTAAGTATAGATCATTCTATTTGTCAATATTTCTGAGATGAGGTAGTATTTACAGTATTTACATTATTCGGACTATTGTCCTCACCTGTTGCCATTTGACGACGTTTAAGTATAGATCATTCTATTTGTCAATATTTCTGAGATGAGTGTAGTATTTACAGTATTTACATTATTCGGACTATTGTCCTCATCTTTGTTGCCATTTGGACGACGTTTAAGTATAGATCATTCTATTTGTCAATATTTCTGAGATGAGGTAGTATTTACAGTATTTACATTATTCGGACTATTGTCCTCATCTTTGTTGCCATTTGTACGACGTTTAATAATAGATCATTCTATTTGTCAATATTTCTGAGATGAGGTAGTATTTACAGTATTTACATTATTCGGACTATTGTCCTCATCTTTGTTGCCATTTGTACGACGTTTAATAATAGATCATTCTATTTGTCAATATTTCTGAGATGAGGTAGTATTTACAGTATTTACATTATTCGGACTATTGTCCTCATCTTTGTTGCCATTTGTACGACGTTTAATAATAGATCATTCTATTTGTCAATATTTCTTGAGATGCAGTAGTATTTACAGTATTTACATTATTCGGACTATTGTCCTCATCTTTGTTGCCATTTGTACGACGTTTAATAATAGATCATTCTATTTGTCAATATTTCTGAGATGAGGTAGTATTTAGTATTTACATTATTCGGACTATTGTCCTCATCTTTGTTGCCATTTGTACGACGTTTAATAATAGATCATTCTATTTGTCATCATTTCTGAGATGAGGTGGTATTTACAGTATTTACATTATTCGGACTATTGTCCTCATCTTTGTTGCCATTTGTACCACGTTTAATAATAGATCATTCTATTTGTCTATATTTCTGAGATGAGGTAGTATTTACAGTATTTACATTATTCGGACTATTGTCCTCATCTTTGTTGCCATTTGTACGACGTTTAATAATAGATCATTCTATTTGTCTATATTTCTGAGATGAGGTAGTATTTACATTATTTACATTATTTGGACTATTGTCCCTATCTTTGTTGCCATTTGTACAACGTTTAACAGATCATTCTATTTGTCTGTATTTCTGAGATGAGGTGGTATTTACAGTATTTACATTATTCGGACTATTGTTCTCATCTTTGTTGCCATTTGTACGACGTTTAATAATAGATCATTCTATTTGTCTATATTTCTGAGATGAGGTAGTATTTACATTATTTACATTATTTGGACTATTGTCCTCATCTTTGTTGCCATTTGTACAACGTTTAATAATAGATCATTCTATTTGTCTATATTTCTGAGATGAGGTAGTATTTACAGTATTTACATTATTCGGACTATTGTCCTCATCTTTGTTGCCATTTGTACGACGTTTAATAATAGATCATTCTATTTGTCTATATTTCTGAGATGAGGTAGTATTTACATTATTTACAATATTCGGACTATTGTCCTCATCTTTGTTGCCATTTGTACAACGTTTAATAATAGATCATTCTATTTGTCTATATCTGTGAGATGAGGTAGTATTTACAGTATTTACATTATTCGGACTATTGTCCTCATCTTTGTTATACATTGTACGACGTTTAATAATAGATCATTCTATTTGTCTATATTTCTGAGATGAGGTAGTATTTACATTATTTGCATTATTTGGACTATTGTCCTCATCTTTGTTGCCATTTGTACAACGTTTAATAATAGATCATTCTGTCTATATTTCTGAGATGAGGTAGTATTTACAGTATTTACATTATTCGGACTATTGTCCTCATCTTTGTTGCCATTTGTACGACGTTTAATAATAGATCATTCTATTTGTCTATATTTCTGGGAGATGAGGTAGTATTTACATTATTTACATTATTTGGACTATTGTCCTACATCTTTGTTGCCATTTGTACAACGTTTAATAATAGATCATTCTATTTGTCTATATTTCTGAGATGAGGTAGTATTTACAGTATTTACATTATTCGGACTATTGTCCTCATCTTTGTTGCCATTTGTACGACGTTTAATAATAGATCATCCTATTTGTCTATATTTCGTTAGATGAGGTAATTATTTATTATTCGGACTATTGTCCTCATCTTTGTTGCCATTGCAACGTTTAATAATAGATCATTCTATTTGTCTATATTTCTGAGATGAGTAGTATTTACAGTATTTACATTATTCGGACTATTGTCCTCATCTTTGTTGCCATTTGTACGACTGAATAATAGATCATCCTATTTGTCTATATTTCTGAGATGAGGTAGTATTTACATTATTTACATTATTCGGACTATTGTCCTCATCTTTATTGCCATTTGTACAACGTTTAATAATAGATCATTCTATTTTGTCTATATTTCTGAGATGAGGTAGTATTTACAGTATTTACATTATTCGGACTATTGTCCTCATCTTTGTTGCCATTTGTACAACGTTTAATAATAGATCATCTATTTGTCTATATTTCTGAGATGAGGTAGTATTTACATTATTTACATTATTCGGACTATTGTCCTCATCTTTGTTGCCATTTGTACGACGTTTAATAATAGATCATTCTATTTGTCTATATTTCTGAGATGAGGTAGTATTTACAGTATTTACTGTTCCTCATCTTTGTTACCATTTGTACGACGTTTAATAATAGATCATTCTATTTGTCTATATTTCTGAGATGAGGTAGTATTTACAGTATTTACATTATTCGGACTATTGTCCTCATCTTTGTTGCCATTTGTACAACGTTTAATAATAGATCATCCTATTTGTCTATATTTCTGAGATGAGGTAGTATTTACATTATTTACATTATTCGGACTATTGTCCTCATCTTTGTTGCCATTTGTACAACGTTTAATTATAGATCATTCTATTTGTCTATATTTCTGAGATGAGGTAGTATTTACAGTATTTATTCGGACTATTGTCCTCATCTTTGTTGCCATTTGTACAACGTTTAATAATAGATCATCCTATTTGTCTATATTTCTGAGATGAGGTAGTATTTACATTATTTACATTATTCGGACTGTCCTCATCTTTGTTGCCATTTGTACAACGTTTAATAATAGATCATTCTATTTGTCTATATTTCTGAGATGGTAGTATTTACAGTATTTACATTGTTCGGACTATTGTCCTCATCTTTGTTGCCATTTGTACAACGTTTAATAATAGATCATCCTATTTGTCTATATTTCTGAATGAGTAGTATTTACATTATTTACATTATTCGGACTATTGTCCTCATCTTTGTTGCCATTTGTACAACGTTTAATAATAGATCATTCTATTTGTCTATATTTCTGAGATGAGGTATTATTTACATTATTTACATTATTCGGACTATTGTCCTCATCTTTGTTGCCATTTGTACGACGTTTAATAATAGATCATCCTATTTGTCTATATTTCTGAGATGAGTAGTATTTACAGTATTTACATTATTCGGACTATTGTCCTCATCTTTGTTGCCATTTGTACGACGTTTAATAATAGATCATCCTATTTGTCTATATTTCTGAGATGAGGTAGTATTTGTTATTTACATTATTCGGACTATTGTCCTCATCTTTGTTGCCATTTGTACAACGTTTAATAATAGATCATTCTATTTGTCTATATTTCTGAGATGAGGTAGTATTTACATTATTTACATTATTCGGACTATTGTCCTCATCTTTGTTGCCATTTGTACAACGTTTAATAATAGATCATCCTATTTGTCCTATATTTCTGAGATGAGGTAGTATTTACATTATTTACATTATTCGGACTATTGTCCTCATCTTTGTTGCCATTTGTACAACGTTTAATAATAGATCATTCTATTTGTCTATATTTCTGAGATGAGGTAGTATTTACAGTATTTACATTATTCGGACTATTGTCCTCATCTTTGTTGCCATTTGTACAACGTTTAATAATAGATCATCCTATTTGTCTATATTTCTGAGATGAGGTAGTATTTACATTATTTACATTATTCGGACTATTGTCCTCATCTTTGTTGCCATTTGTACAACGTTTAATAATAGATCATTCTATTTGTCTATATTTCTGAGATGAGGTAGTATTTACAGTATTTACATTGTTCGGACTATTGTCCTCATCTTTGTTACCATTTGTACGACGTTTAATAATAGATCATTCTATTTGTCTATATTTCTGAGATGAGGTAGTATTTACAGTATTTACATTATTCGGACTATTGTCCTCATCTTTGTTGCCATTTGTACAACGTTTAATAATAGATCATCCTATTTGTCTATATTTCTGAGATGAGGTAGTATTTACATTATTTACATTATTCGGACTATTGTCCTCATCTTTGTTGCCATTTGTACAACGTTTAATAATAGATCATTCTATTTGTCTATATTTCTGAGATGAGGTAGTATTTACAGTATTTACATTATTCGGACTATTGTCCTCATCTTTGTTGCCATTTGTACAACGTTTAATAATAGATCATCCTATTTGTCTATATTTCTGAGATGAGGTAGTATTTACATTATTTACATTATTCGGACTATTGTCCTCATCTTTGTTGCCATTTGTACGACGTTTAATAATAGATCATTCTATTTGTCTATATTTCTGAGATGAGGTAGTATTTACAGTATTTACATTGTTCGGACTATTGTCCTCTGTCTTTGTTACCATTTTACGACGTTTAATAATAGATCATTCTATTTGTCTATATTTCTGAGATGAGGTAGTATTTACAGTATTTACATTATTCGGATTATTGTCCTCATCTTTGTTGCCATTTGTACAACGTTTAATAATAGATCATCCTATTTGTCTATATTTCTGAGATGAGGTAGTATTTACATTATTTACATTATTCGGACTATTGTCCTCATCTTTGTTACCATTTGTACGACGTTTAATAATAGATCATTCTATTTGTCTATATTTCTGAGATGAGGTAGTATTTACATTATTTACAATATTCGGACTATTGTCCTCATCTTTGTTGCCATTTGTACAACGTTTAATAATAGATCATTCTATTTGTCTATATCTGTGAGATGAGGTAGTATTTACAGTATTTACATTATTCGGACTATTGTCCTCATCTTTATTTGTATTTGTACGACGTTTAATAATAGATCATTCTATTTGTCTATATTTCTGAGATGAGGTAGTATTTACATTATTTACATTATTTGGACTATTGTCCTCATCTTTGTTGCCATTTGTACAACGTTTAATAATAGATCATTCTATTTGTCTATATTTCTGAGATGAGGTAGTATTTACAGTATTTACATTATTCGGACTATTGTCCTCATCTTTGTTGCCATTTGTACGACGTTTAATAATAGATCATTCTATTTGTCTATATTTCTGAGATGAGGTAGTATTTACATTATTTACATTATTTGGACTATTGTCCTCATCTTTGTTGCCATTTGTACAACGTTTAATAATAGATCATTCTATTTGTCTATATTTCTGAGATGAGGTAGTATTTACAGTATTTACATTATTCGGACTATTGTCCTCATCTTTGTTGCCATTTGTACGACGTTTAATAATAGATCATCCTATTTGTCTATATTTCTGAGATGAAGTGGTATTTACATTATTTACATTATTCGGACTATTGTCACTCATCTTTGTTGCCATTTGTACAACGTTTAATAATAGATCATTCTATTTGTCTATATTTCTGAGATGAGGTAGTATTTACAGTATTTACATTATTCGGACTATTGTCCTCATCTTTGTTGCCATTTGTACGACGTTTAATAATAGATCATCCTATTTGTCTATATTTCTGAGATGAGGTAGTATTTACATTATTTACCATTATTCGGACTATTGTCCTCATCTTTGTTGCCATTTGTACAACGTTTAATAATAGATCATTCTATTTGTCTATATTTCTGAGATGAGGTAGTATTTACAGTATTTACATTATTCGGACTATTGTCCTCATCTTTGTTGCCATTTGTACAACGTTTAATAATAGATCATCCTATTTGTCTATATTTCTGAGATGAGGTAGTATTTACATTATTTACATTATTCGGACTATTGTCCTCATCTTTGTTGCCATTTGTACGACGTTTAATAATAGATCATTCTATTTGTCTATATTTCTGAGATAGAGGTAGTATTTACAGTATTTACATTGTTCGGACTATTGTCCTCATCTTTGTTACCATTTGTACGACGTTTAATAATAGATCATTCTATTTGTCTATATTTCTGAGATGAGGTAGTATTTACAGTATTTACATTATTCGGACTATTGTCCTCATCTTTGTTGCCATTTGTACAACGTTTAATAATAGATCATCCTATTTGTCTATATTTCTGAGATGAGGTAGTATTTACATTATTTACATTATTCGGACTATTGTCCTCATCTTTGTTGCCATTTGTACAACGTTTTGTAATAGATCATTCTATTTGTCTATATTTCTGAGATGAGGTAGTATTTACAGTATTTACATTATTCGGACTATTGTCCTCATCTTTGTTGCCATTTGTACAACGTTTAATAATAGATCATCCTATTTGTCTATATTTCTGAGATGAGGTAGTATTTACATTATTTACATTATTCGGACTATTGTCCTCATCTTTGTTGCCATTTGTACAACGTTTAATAATAGATCATTCTATTTGTCTATATTTCTGAGATGAGGTAGTATTTACAGTATTTACATTGTTCGGACTATTGTCCTCATCTTTGTTGCCATTTGTACAACGTTTAATAATAGATCATCCTATTTGTCTATATTTCTGAGATGAGGTAGTATTTACATTATTTACATTATTCGGACTATTGTCCTCATCTTTGTTGCCATTTGTACAACGTTTAATAATAGATCATTCTATTTGTCTATATTTCTGAGATGAGGTATTATTTACATTATTTACATTATTCGGACTATTGTCCTCATCTTTGTTGCCATTTGTACGACGTTTAATAATAGATCATCCTATTTGTCTATATTTCTGAGATGAGGTAGTATTTACAGTATTTACATTATTCGGACTATTGTCCTCATCTTTGTTGCCATTTGTACGACGTTTAATAATAGATCATCCTATTTGTCTATATTTCTGAGATGAGGTAGTATTTACATTATTTACATTATTCGGACTATTGTCCTCATCTTTGTTGCCATTTGTACAACGTTTAATAATAGATCATTCTATTTGTCTATATTTCTGAGATGAGGTAGTATTTGCATTATTTACATTATTCGGACTATTGTCCTCATCTTTGTTGCCATTTGTACAACGTTTAATAATAGATCATCCTATTTGTCTATATTTCTGAGATGAGGTAGTATTTACATTATTTACATTATTCGGACTATTGTCCTCATCTTTGTTGCCATTTGTACAACGTTTAATAATAGATCATTCTATTTGTCTATATTTCTGAGATGAGGTAGTATTTACAGTATTTACATTATTCGGACTATTGTCCTCATCTTTGTTGCCATTTGTACAACGTTTAATAATAGATCATCCTATTTGTCTATATTTCTGAGATGAGGTAGTATTTACATTATTTACATTATTCGGACTATTGTCCTCATCTTTGTTGCCATTTGTACAACGTTTAATAATAGATCATTCTATTTGTCTATATTTCTGAGATGAGGTAGTATTTACAGTATTTACATTGTTCGGACTATTGTCCTCATCTTTGTTACCATTTGTACGACGTTTAATAATAGATCATTCTATTTGTCTATATTTCTGAGATGAGGTAGTATTTACAGTATTTACATTATTCGGACTATTGTCCTCATCTTTGTTGCCATTTGTACAACGTTTAATAATAGATCATCCTATTTGTCTATATTTCTGAGATGAGGTAGTATTTACATTATTTACATTATTCGGACTATTGTCCTCATCTTTGTTGCCATTTGTACAACGTTTAATAATAGATCGATTCTATTTGTCTATATTTCTGAGATGAGGTAGTATTTACAGTATTTACATTATTCGGACTATTGTCCTCATCTTTGTTGCCATTTGTACAACGTTTAATAATAGATCATCCTATTTGTCTATATTTCTGAGATGAGGTAGTATTTACATTATTTACATTATTCGGACTATTGTCCTCATCTTTGTTGCCATTGTACGACGTTTAATAATAGATCATTCTATTTGTCTATATTTCTGAGATGAGGTAGTATTTACAGTATTTACATTGTTCGGACTATTGTCCTCATCTTTGTTGTACCATTTGTACGACGTTTAATAATAGATCATTCTATTTGTCTATATTTCTGAGATGAGGTAGTATTTACAGTATTTACATTATTCGGACTATTGTCCTCATCTTTGTTGCCATTTGTACAACGTTTAATAATAGATCATCCTATTTGTCTATATTTCTGAGATGAGGTAGTATTTACATTATTTACATTATTCGGACTATTGTCCTCATCTTTGTTACCATTTGTACGACGTTTAATAATAGATCATTCTATTTGTCTATATTTCTGAGATGAGGTAGTATTTACATTATTTACATTATTCGGACTATTGTCCTCATCTTTGTTGCCATTTGTACAACGTTTAATAATAGATCATTCTATTTGTCTATATTTCTGAGATGAGGTAGTATTTACAGTATTTACATTATTCGGACTATTGTCCTCATCTTTGTTACCATTTGTACAACGTTTAATAATAGATCATCCTATTTGTCCTATATTTCTGAGATGAGGTAGTATTTACATTATTTACATTATTCGGACTATTGTCCTCATCTTTGTTGCCATTTGTACGACGTTTAATAATAGATCATTCTATTTGTCTATATTTCTGGAGATGAGGTAGTATTTACAGTATTTACATTGTTCGGACTATTGTCCTCATCTTTGTTACCATTTTTGACGTTTAATAATAGATCATTCTATTTGTCTATATTTCTGAGATGAGGTAGTATTTACAGTATTTACATTATTCGGACTATTGTCCTCATCTTTGTTGCCATTTGTACAACGTTTAATAATAGATCATCCTATTTGTCTATATTTCTGAGATGAGGTAGTATTTACATTATTTACATTATTCGGACTATTGTCCTCATCTTTGTTGCCATTTGTACAACGTTTAATAATAGATCATTCTATTTGTCTATATTTCTGAGATGAGGTAGTATTTACAGTATTTACATTATTCGGACTATTGTCCTCATCTTTCTTGCCATTTGTACAACGTTTAATAATAGATCATCCTATTTGTCTATATTTCTGAGATGAGGTAGTATTTACATTATTTACATTATTCGGACTATTGTCCTCATCTTTGTTGCCATTTGTACGACGTTTAATAATAGATCATTCTATTTGTCTATATTTCTGAGATGAGGTAGTATTTACAGTATTTACATTGTTCGGACTATTGTCCTCATCTTTGATACCATTTGTACGACGTTTAATAATAGATCATTCTATTTGTCTATATTTCTGAGATGAGGTAGTATTTACATTATTTACATTATTTGGACTATTGTCCTCATCTTTGTTGCCATTTGTACAACGTTTAATAATAGATCATTCTATTTGTCTGTATTTCTGAGATGAGGTGGTATTTACAGTATTTACATTATTCGGACTATTGTTCTCATCTTTGTTGCCATTTGTACGACGTTTAATAATAGATCATTCTATTTGTCTATATTTCTGAGATGAGGTAGTATTTACATTATTTACATTATTTGGACTATTGTCCTCATCTTTGTTGCCATTTGTACAACGTTTAATAATAGATCATTCTATTTGTCTATATTTCTGAGATGAGGTAGTATTTACAGTATTTACATTATTCGGACTATTGTCCTCATCTTTGTTGCCATTTGTACGACGTTTAATAATAGATCATTCTATTTGTCTATATTTCTGAGATGAGGTAGTATTTACATTATTTACAATATTCGGACTATTGTCCTCATCTTTGTTGCCATTTGTACAACGTTTAATAATAGATCATTCTATTTGTCTATATCTGTGAGATGAGGTAGTATTTACAGTATTTACATTATTCGGACTATTGTCCTCATCTTTGTTGCCATTTGTACGACGTTTAATAATAGATCATTCTATTTGTCTATATTTCTGAGATGAGGTAGTATTTACATTATTTACATTATTTGGACTATTGTCCTCATCTTTGTTGCCATTTGTACAACGTTTAATAATAGATCATTCTATTTGTCTATATTTCTGAGATGAGGTAGTATTTACAGTATTTACATTATTCGGACTATTGTCCTCATCTTTGTTGCCATTTGTACGACGTTTAATAATAGATCATTCTATTTGTCTATATTTCTGAGATGAGGTAGTATTTACATTATTTACATTATTTGGACTATTGTCCTCATCTTTGTTGCCATTTGTACAACGTTTAATAATAGATCATTCTATTTGTCTATATTTCTGAGATGAGGTAGTATTTACAGTATTTACATTATTCGGACTATTGTCCTCATCTTTGTTGCCATTTGTACGACGTTTAATAATAGATCATCCTATTTGTCTATATTTCTGAGATGAGGTAGTATTTACATTATTTACATTATTCGGACTATTGTCCTCATCTTTGTTGCCATTTGTACAACGTTTAATAATAGATCATTCTATTTGTCTATATTTCTGAGTTGAGGTAGTATTTACAGTATTTACATTATTCGGACTATTGTCCTCATCTTTGTTGCCATTTGTACGACGTTTAATAATAGATCATCCTATTTGTCTATATTTCTGAGATGAGGTAGTATTTACAGTATTTACATTGTTCGGACTATTGTCCTCATCTTTGTTACCATTTGTACGACGTTTAATAATAGATCATTCTATTTGTCTATATTTCTGAGATGAGGTAGTATTTACAGTATTTACATTATTCGGACTATTGTCCTCATCTTTGTTGCCATTTGTACAACGTTTAATAATAGATCATCCTATTTGTCTATATTTCTGAGATGAGGTAGTATTTACATTATTTACATTATTCGGACTGTGTCCTCATCTTTGTTGCCATTTGTACAACGTTTAATAATAGATCATTCCTATTTGTCTATATTTCTGAGATGAGGTAGTATTTACAGTATTTACATTATTCGGACTATTGTCCTCATCTTTGTTGCCATTTGTACAACGTTTAATAATAGATCATCCTATTTGTCTATATTTCTGAGATGAGGTAGTATTTACATTATTTACATTATTCGGACTATTGTCCTCATCTTTGTTGCCATTTGTACAACGTTTAATAATAGATCATTCTATTTGTCTATATTTCTGAGATGAGGTAGTATTTACAGTATTTACATTGTTCGGACTATTGTCCTCATCTTTGTTGCCATTTGTACAACGTTTAATAATAGATCATCCCTGTTGTCTATATATTTCTGAGATGAGGTAGTATTTACATTATTTACATTATTCGGACTATTGTCCTCATCTTTGTTGCCATTTGTACAACGTTTAATAATAGATCATTCTATTTGTCTATATTTCTGAGATGAGGTATTATTTACATTATTTACATTATTCGGACTATTGTCCTCGTCTTTGTTGCCATTTGTACGACGTTTAATAATAGATCATCCTATTTGTCTATATTTCTGAGATGAGGTAGTATTTACAGTATTTACATTATTCGGACTATTGTCCTCATCTTTGTTGCCATTTGTACGACGTTTAATAATAGATCATCCTATTTGTCTATATTTCTGAGATGAGGTAGTATTTACATTATTCGGACTATTGTCCTCATCTTTGTTGCCATTTGTACAACGTTTAATAATAGATCTTTCTATTTGTCTATATTTCTGAGATGAGGTAGTATTTACATTATTTACATTATTCGGACTATTGTCCTCATCTTTGTTGCCATTTGTACAACGTTTAATAATAGATCATCCTATTTGTCTATATTTCTGAGATGAGGTAGTATTTACATTATTTACATTATTCGGACTATTGTCCTCATCTTTGTTGCCATTTGTACAACGTTTAATAATAGATCATTCTATTTGTCTATATTTCTGAGATGAGGTAGTATTTTGATATTTACATTATTCGGACTATTGTCCTCATCTTTGTTGCCATTTGTACAACGTTTAATAATAGATCATCCTATTTGTCTATATTTCTGAGATGAGGTAGTATTTACATTATTTACATTATTCGGACTATTGTCCTCATCTTTGTTGCCATTTGTACAACGTTTAATAATAGATCATTCTATTTGTCTATATTTCTGAGATGAGGTAGTATTTACAGTATTTACATTGTTCGGACTATTGTCCTCATCTTTGTTACCATTTGTACGACGTTTAATAATAGATCATTCTATTTGTCTATATTTCTGAGATGAGGTAGTATTTACAGTATTTACATTATTCGGACTATTGTCCTCATCTTTGTTGCCATTTGTACAACGTTTAATAATAGATCATCCTATTTGTCTATATTTCTGAGATGAGGTAGTATTTACATTATTTACATTATTCGGACTATTGTCCTCATCTTTGTTGCCATTTGTACAACGTTTAATAATAGATCATTCTATTTGTCTATATTTCTGAGATGAGGTAGTATTTACAGTATTTACATTATTAGGACTATTGTCCTCATCTTTGTTGCCATTTGTACAACGTTTAATAATAGATCATCCTATTTGTCTATATTTCTGAGATGAGGTAGTATTTACATTATTTACATTATTCGGACTATTGTCCTCATCTTTGTTGCCATTTGTACGACGTTTAATAATAGATCATTCTATTTGTCCATGTTTCTGAGATGAGGTAGTATTTACAGTATTTACATTGTTCGGACTATTGTCCTCATCTTTGTTACCATTTGTACGACGTTTAATAATAGATCATTCTATTTGTCTATATTTCTGAGATGAGGTAGTATTTACAGTATTTACATTATTCGGACTATTGTCCTCATCTTTGTTGCCATTTGTACAACGTTTAATAATAGATCATCCTATTTGTCTATATTTCTGAGATGAGGTAGTATTTACATTATTTACATTATTCGGACTATTGTCCTCATCTTTGTTACCATTTGTACGACGTTTAATAATAGATCATTCTATTTGTCTATATTTCTGAGATGAGGTAGTATTTACATTATTTACATTATTCGGACTATTGTCCTCATCTTTGTTGCCATTTGTACAACGTTTAATAATAGATCATTCTATTTGTCTGTATTTCTGAGATGAGGTAGTATTTACAGTATTTACATTATTCGGACTATTGTCCTCATCTTTGTTGCCATTTGTACAGCGTTTAATAATAGATCATCCTATTTGTCTATATTTCTGAGATGAGGTAGTATTTACATTATTTACATTATTCGGACTATTGTCCTCATCTTTGTTGCCATTTGTACGACGTTTAATAATAGATCATTCTATTTGTCTATATTTCTGAGATGAGGTAGTATTTACAGTATTTACATTGTTCGGACTATTGTCCTCATCTTTGTTACCATTTGTACGACGTTTAATAATAGATCATTCTATTTGTCTATATTTCTGAGATGAGGTAGTATTTACAGTATTTACATTATTCGGACTATTGTCCTCATCTTTGTTGCCATTTGTACAACGTTTAATAATAGATCATCCTATTTGTCTATATTTCTGAGATGAGGTAGTATTTACATTATTTACATTATTCGGACTATTGTCCTCATCTTTGTTGCCATTTGTACAACGTTTAATAATAGATCATTCTATTTGTCTATATTTCTGAGATGAGGTAGTATTTACAGTATTTACATTATTCGGACTATTGTCCTCATCTTTGTTGCCATTTGTACAACGTTTAATAATAGATCATCCTATTTGTCTATATTTCTGAGATGAGGTAGTATTTACATTATTTACATTATTCGGACTATTGTCCTCATCTTTGTTGCCATTTGTACGACGTTTAATAATAGATCATTCTATTTGTCTATATTTCTGAGATGAGGTAGTATTTACAGTATTTACATTGTTCGGACTATTGTCCTCATCTTTGTTACCATTTGTACGACGTTTAATAATAGATCATTCTATTTGTCTATATTTCTGAGATGAGGTAGTATTTACAGTATTTACATTATTCGGACTATTGTCCTCATCTTTGTTGCCATTTGTACAACGTTTAATAATAAGATCATCCTATTTGTCTATATTTCTGAGATGAGGTAGTATTTACATTATTTACATTATTCGGACTATTGTCCTCATCTTTGTTGCCATTTGTACAACGTTTAATAATAGATCATCCTATTTGTCTATATTTCTGAGATGAGGTAGTATTTACATTATTTACATTATTCGGACTATTGTCCTCATCTTTGTTGCCATTTGTACGACGTTTAATAATAGATCATTCTATTTGTCTATATTTCTGAGATGAGGTAGTATTTACAGTATTTACATTGTTCGGACTATTGTCCTCATCTTTGTTACCATTTGTACGACGTTTAATAATAGATCATTCTATTTGTCTATATTTCTGAGATGAGGTAGTATTTACAGTATTTACATTATTCGGACTATTGTCCTCATCTTTGTTTTCATTTGTACAACGTTTAATAATAGATCATCCTATTTGTCTATATTTCTGAGATGAGGTAGTATTTACATTATTTACATTATTCGGACTATTGTCCTCATCTTTGTTGCCATTTGTACAACGTTTAATAATAGATCATTCTATTTGTCTATATTTCTGAGATGAGGTAGTATTTACAGTATTTACATTATTCGGACTATTGTCCTCATCTTTGTTGCCATTTGTACAACGTTTAATAATAGATCATCCTATTTGTCTATATTTCTGAGATGAGGTAGTATTTACATTATTTACATTATTCGGACTATTGTCCTCATCTTTGTTGCCATTTGTACGACGTTTAATAATAGATCATTCTATTTGTCTATATTTCTGAGATGAGGTAGTATTTACAGTATTTACATTGTTCGGACTATTGTCCTCATCTTTGTTACCATTTGTACGACGTTTAATAATAGATCATTCTATTTGTCTATATTTCTGAGATGAGGTAGTATTTACAGTATTTACATTATTCGGACTATTGTCCTCATCTTTGTTGCCATTTGTACAACGTTTAATAATAGATCATCCTATTTGTCTATATTTCTGAGATGAGGTAGTATTTACATTATTTACATTATTCGGACTATTGTCCTCATCTTTGTTACCATTTGTACAACGTTTAATAATAGATCATTCTATTTGTCTATATTTCTGAGATGAGGTGGTATTTACAGTATTTACATTATTCGGACTATTGTCCTCATCTTTGTTGCCATTTGTACAACGTTTAATTATAGATCATCCTATTTGTCTATATTTCTGAGATGAGGGAGTGGTATTTACATTATTTACATTATTCGGACTATTGTCCTCATCTTTGTTGCCATTTGTACAACGTTTAATAATAGATCATTCTATTTGTCTATATTTCTGAGATGAGGTAGTATTTACAGTATTTACATTGTTCGGACTATTGTCCTCATTTGTTGCCATTTGTACAACGTTTAATAATAGATCATCCTATTTGTCTATATTTCTGAGATGAGGTAGTATTTACATTATTTACATTATTCGGACTATTGTCCTCATCTTTGTTGCCATTTGTACAACGTTTAATAATAGATCATTCTATTTGTCTATATTTCTGAGATGAGGTAGTATTTACATTATTTACATTATTCGGACTATTGTCCTCATCTTTGTTGCCATTTGTACGACGTTTAATAATAGATCATCCTATTTGTCTATATTTCTGAGATGAGGTAGTATTTACAGTATTTACATTATTCGGACTATTGTCCTCATCTTTGTTGCCATTTGTACGACGTTTAATAATAGATCATCCTATTTGTCTATATTTCTGAGATGAGGTAGTATTTACATTATTTACATTATTCGGACTATTGTCCTCATCTTTGTTGCCATTTGTACAACGTTTAATAATAGATCATTCTATTTGTCTATATTTCTGAGATGAGGTAGTATTTACATTATTTACATTATTCGGACTATTGTCCTCATCTTTGTTGCCATTTGTACAACGTTTAATAATCAGATCATCCTATTTGTCTATATTTCTGAGATGAGGTAGTATTTACATTATTTACATTATTCGGACTATTGTCCTCATCTTTGTTGCCATTTGTACAACGTTTAATAATAGATCATTCTATTTGTCTATATTTCTGAGATGAGGTAGTATTTACAGTATTTACATTATTCGGACTATTGTCCTCATCTTTGTTGCCATTTGTACAACGTTTAATAATAGATCATCCTATTTGTCTATATTTCTGAGATGAGGTAGTATTTACATTATTTACATTATTCGGACTATTGTCCTCATCTTTGTTGCCATTTGTACGACGTTTAATAATAGATCATTCTATTTGTCTATATTTCTGAGATGAGGTAGTATTTACAGTATTTACATTGTTCGGACTATTGTCCTCATCTTTGTTACCATTTTGTACGACGTTTAATAATAGATCATTCTATTTGTCTATTTCTGAGATGAGGTAGTATTTACAGTATTTACATTATTCGGACTATTGTCCTCATCTTTGTTGCCATTTGTACAACGTTTAATAATAGATCATCCTATTTGTCTATATTTCTGAGATGAGGTGGTATTTACATTATTTACATTATTCGGACTATTGTCCTCATCTTTGTTGCCATTTGTACAACGTTTAATAATAGATCATTCTATTTGTCTATATTTCTGAGATGAGGTAGTATTTACAGTATTTACATTATTCGGACTATTGTCCTCATCTTTGTTGCCATTTGTACAACGTTTAATAATAGATCATCCTATTTGTCTATATTTCTGAGATAAGGTAGTATTTACATTATTTACATTATTCGGACTATTGTCCTCATCTTTCTTTTTTTTTTGTTGCCATTTGTACGACGTTTAATAATAGATCATTCTATTTGTCTATATTTCTGAGATGAGGTAGTATTTACAGTATTTACATTGTTCGGACTATTGTCCTCATCTTTGTTACCATTTGTACGACGTTTAATAATAGATCATTCTATTTGTCTATATTTCTGAGATGAGGTAGTATTTACAGTATTTACATTATTCGGACTATTGTCCTCATCTTTGTTGCCATTTGTACAACGTTTAATAATAGATCATCCTATTTGTCTATATTTCTGAGATGAGGTAGTATTTACATTATTTACATTATTCGGACTATTGTCCTCATCTTTGTTGCCATTTGTACAACGTTTAATAATAGATCTTTCTATTTGTCTATATTTCTGAGATGAGGTAGTATTTACAGTATTTACATTATTCGGACTATTGTCCTCATCTTTGTTGCCATTTGTACGACGTTTAATAATAGATCATTTTATTTGTCTATATTACTGAGACAAGGTAATATTTTACTGTATTTACGTACCATTCGGACTATTGTCCTCATCTTTGTTACCATTTGTACGACGTTTAATAATAGATCATTCTATTTGTCTATATTTTCATGAGATAGAGGTAGTATTTGCATTATTTACATTATTCCGGACTATTGTCCCTCATCTTTGTTGCCATTGTACAACGTTTAATAATAGATCATTCTATTTGTCTATATTTCTGAGATGAGTAGTATTTACAGTATTTACATTATTCAGACTATTGTCCTCATCTTTGTTGCCATTTGTACAACGTTTAATAATAGATCATCCTATTTGTCTATATTTCTGAGATAGAGGTAGTATTTACATTATTTACATTATTCGGACTATTGTCCTCATCTTTATTGCCATTTGTACGACGTTTAATAATAGATCATTCTATTTGTCTATATTTCTGAGATAGGTAGTATTTACAGTATTTACATTGTTCGGACTATTGTCCTCATCTTTGTTACCATTTGTACGACGTTTAATAATAGATCATTCTATTTGTCTATATTCTGAGATGAGGTAGTATTTACAGTATTTACATTAATCGGACTATTGTCCTCATCTTTGTTACCATTTGTACGACGTTTAATAATAGATCATTCTATTTGTCTATATTTCTGAGATGAGGTAGTATTTACAGTATTTACCACATTAGCTAGGACTATTGTCCTCTTTGTATTTACTTCAACGTTTAATAGATCATCCTGTTGTCTATATTTCTGAATTGAGGTAGTATTTACATTATTTACATTATTCGGACTATTGTCCTCATCTTTGTTGCCATTTTCACTTGCAACGTTTAATAATAGATCATTCTATTTGTCTACTCTTCTGAGATGAGGCAGTATTTAGTATTTACATTATTCGGACTATTGTCCTCATCTTTGTTGCCATTTGTACGACGTTTAATAGCCGATCATTTTATTTGTCTATATTACTGAGACAAGGTAATATTATATTATATTCGGACTATTGTCCTCATCTTTGTTGTTACCATTTGTACGACGTTTTAATAATAGATCATTCTATTTGTCTATATTTCTGGGATGAGGTAGTATTTACAGTATTTACATTATTCGGACTATTGTCCTCATCTTTGTTGCCATTTGTACAACGTTTAATAATAGATCATCCTATTTGTCTATATTTCTGAGATGAGGTAGTATTTACATTATTTACATTATTCGGACTATTGTCCTCATCTTTGTTGCCATTTGTACAACGTTTAATAATAGATCATTCTGTTGTATATTTCTGAGATGAGGTAGTATTTACAGTATTTACATTATTCGGACTATTGTCCTCATCTTTGTTGCCATTTGTACGACGTTTAATAATAGTTCATTTTATTTGTCTATATTACTGAGACAAGGTAATATTTACTGTATTTACATTATTCGGACTATTGTCCTCATCTTTGTTACCATTTGTACGACGTTTAATAATAGATCATTCTATTTGTCTATATTTCTGAGATGAGGTAGTATTTACAGTATTTACATTATTCGGACTATTGTCCTCATCTTTGTTGCCATTTGTACGACGTTTAATAATAGATCATTTTATTTGTCTATATTACTGAGACAAGGTAATATTTACTGTATTTACATTATTCGGACTATTGTCCTCATCTTTGTTACCATTTGTACGACGTTTAATAATAGATCATCCTATTTGTCTATATTTCTGAGATGAGGTAGTATTTACAGTATTTACATTATTCGGACTATTGTCCTCATCTTTGTTACCATTTGTACGACGTTTAATAATAGATCATTCTATTTGTCTATATTTCTGAGATGAGGTAGTATTTACAGTATTTACATTATTCGGTCTATTGTCCTCATCTTTGTTACCATTTGTACGACGTTTAATAATAGATCATCCTATTTGTCTATATTTCTGAGATGAGGTAGTATTTACAGTATTTACATTATTCGGACTATTGTCCTCATCTTTGTTACCATTTGTACGACGTTTAATAATAGATCATTCTATTTGTCTATATTTCTGAGATGAGGTAGTATTTACAGTATTTACATTATTCGGACTATTGTCCTCACCTCTGTTGCCATTTGTACGACGTTTAATAATAGATCATTCTATTTGTCTATATTTCTGAGATGAGGTAGTATTTACATTATTTACATTATTCGGACTATTGTCCTCATCTTTGTTGCCATTTGTACGACGTTTAATAATAGATCATTCTATTTGTCTATATTTCTGAGATGAGGTGGTATTTACAGTATTTACATTATTCGGACTATTGTCCTCACCTCTGTTGCCATTTGTACGACGTTTAATAATAGATCATTCTATTTGTCTATATTTCTGAGATGAGGTAGTATTTACAGTATTTACATTATTCATGATTTTACAGGTGCTAGGAATTTCGAACCGAACCCTTTATTAAGTTCACTGGCGTATATCATTCTCATTCCCTTGATAATATGTGAAATCCTTTTATTTTTACAATTACTCTTCTTCTGCTACAATGTGCCATGTTCAGTTAGGAGATTTGCAATCATCATCATCATCATCATCCTCATCTATCCATCTTACCCAGATGGTGCATAGGGTAGCAACATTTTGTTGCTGTTTCTGTAACAAATTTTTTTTTTAAGGGGCAGGGTTTTTACGGGGCCCTGCACCCAACCCCCAAATCCGGAGGACCGGCGGACCATTCTTAGTCCTTACGTTTACAGCACCTGGTATTCCTAAATGGTCACCCATTTAAGTACTGACCAGGCTCGATGTTACTTAACTTCGGAAATCGGACGGGAACCGGTGTATTCAACACGATATAGCCGTAGACAATCATGGTTCTCTGTAATTTCTTTTATTTGATAGATCTTAATAAATCCTGTCATCTTGTTATCTCTCCAATATTTTGATCGGTTTGACATTTACTAAAGCTCTTTAGGTGGGTTATGCGATGTATTCATCAATTTCTTTTTGCCTTCAGTATTTTATGATTGCTTTAAGTTCACCATGCTCTCTTTTTTCGGATGCCTGTAGGTGATTGTTGCATCGAGCCCGGCTCAGCATAGGGGATATTCCGTCGATCATACGGTTTGTACAGCACTCGTTTTACTAGGTTTTTATTACCTATGCGAAATAACGACAGTTTTTAAAAGCACTAGAACTATGCATGAGTATTACGTCAGTTGTGACTAGGTGCGCTGTAATGGTTACCAAACATATCTCACTAGAATCATTACAACTATGTAGTGAATTCGATCATCAAATGAGTACTCCATTGTTTTGGCCTTGTGTTACATTTAAGCTGGGTTTAATCACCTAAATTAAAAATAGCGTCTCCGACCGGACAGGAAAAACATCGTGACCTCCCGTGACAGGTTGGTTAGAATTTCTTGGTTTTATTTTGCAACATCGCCTTAGAAATTTTGTTACAGTTCTATCGAACATTTCATCATTGATCACTTTCCCCTTGTTCAAGTCAATCAAGTATATATCTTGTATTTAACAGTCGCTGTTTCCCTCTATCCGTCCTGTGAGTCAGTCAGTTAAGTGCCTTACGTGAGACCCGCTCGGGCGATCATGTCTCGAAATAGACATGACTGACTGGGCAGAAGATTTTCTATCCTACTCTTTAAACTTTAGCTGAAGAGAGAAGAGACGGAATGTATTAATAAGTAGTAATTAGTGGGGGATCAGTTTATTACTTAATAACAACAGAAAACCGATCCCCAATTTTATGACCAGTAGAACCCTTAATCGTGACTCCAACTATTATATTCAGTCAGTCATTTAAGTGCCATTCGGAATACACGCTTGGGCGATCATATCTGGAAATGACTGGGAAGTAGGTTTTCCCGCAGTAGGTTGCCATTGCTTTCAAACGAAAACTGGATGGTAACCAAGGCAACAGAACCCAACATATCCTGCTATTCAATCCTTTTATCTAGATCAGTTAGTTAAGTGCTATACGTGATACACGCTTGGGAGATCATATATCGAAAAAGACATGACTAACTGGGCAAAAGATTTTCCGGCAGTAGGTTGCCATTATTTCTGAAGAAATTTGTTGGTAACAGAACCCAATGTATCTTGCTATTTACTCCTTTTATCCAGATCAGTCATTTAAGTGCCATACGTGATATAATCTTGGGCGATTTTTTAAAAACTGGAGTGGCCTAATAGTTATGGCCAATAGTGTATATATTACAATTCCTTTAAGAATGACAATTGCAGAAACCAAACCTTTTTAGCTAGATATTTCTGGCGCTCAAAGGAAACTAATAAAACTCTACGGTAAAATGAAAAATATTAAAAAAAAAACAGGAACATGCAGGTCTTTAAACGACCTATGCCCTTTGGGATTACATGAAATATTTTATACTATCAGAAGTATGAAAAAGAAAAGATTTACAAACTTAAGAAAAGAAAAGACAGTGTTCTGTGGACACTGTTTAAGTTTAAACAAGATAATTATAAAAATTAAAAAAAGAAATATATATATTAAAATATATAACAAAAGTCGATAAAGTAACGAATTAAAAATAAGTATATCTAAAAAAATTACTCAGGCTTTATTTAAACACAAATAGTTTCAGAAAGATTAATAAAAAAATATATATATATAGCTAAAAAGGTGATATATCCCGAAAAGGAATGCAGTGTAAATAGATCAGTTGAAGAATGGAACTCTAAACCAGTAAGAAGGTGTAACAAATTTATTGTACTAAGGTACAATTAACAATAATACACATATAGGCAAGCAATAGGTTGGAGCGGAATCGACTATCGAATAGTGAATGCCTTTGCCTAAGACCTTTTTCAGTTGAAGAATTGAACTCCACACCAGGAATAAGAAATACAGATTTATTGTACTAAGGTACAATTAACAATAATACACATATAGGCAAGCCACGGGTTGGAGCGGACTCGACTATCGAATAGTGAATGCCTTTGCCTAAGACCTTTTTCAGTTGAAGAATTGAACTCCACACCAGGAATAAGAAATACAGATTTATTGTACTAAGGTACAATTAACAATAATACACATATAGTCAAGCCACGTGTTGGAGCAGAATAGACTATCGAATGATGAATGCTTTCGCCTAAGACCTTCTGTATTTACTAGCCTTCCCACGCAAGGCCAGATGTGACACGTGGTTATTTTATAGTGGGTATTCCCGGCCATATAGCCGGGCCAAAAAAATCTCTGTCTATTTTTCCCCAGTCGTGGTTCTACCCTTCGGCGGAACCACGACTGTGTTTATGCTCTCTGCTCGGAAGCAGAGAGCGCCCTCTACCTGAAGGCAGAGAGCTGACAGTGTCATAGAAAAGTCAGGCGAATGCCTAAGACCTTCTGTATTTACTAGCCATTCCACATAAAGCCAGATGTGACACATGGTCATTTTATAGTGGGTATTCCCGGACATATAGCCGGGCCAAAAAATCTCTGTCTATTTTTCCCCAGTCGTGGATCTACCCTTCGGCGGAATCACGACTGGGTTTGTGCTCTCTGCTCGGAAGCAGAGAGCGCCCTCTACCTGAAGGCAGAGTGCTGACAGTGTCATAGAAAAGTCAGGCGAATGCCTAAGACCTTCTGTATTTACTAGCCTTCCCACGCAAGGCCGGATGTGACACATGGTCATTTTAATGTGGGTATTCCCGGCCATATAGCCGGGCCAAAAATATGTCTGTCTATTTTTCCCCAGTCGTGATTCTACCCTTCGGCGGAACCACGACTGGGTTTGTGCTCTCTGCTCGGAAGCAGAGAGCTGACAGTGTCATAGAGGAGTCAGGCGAATGCCTAAGACCTTCTGTATTTACTAGCCTTCCCACGCAAGGCCGGATGTGACACATGGTCATTTTAATGTGGGTATTCCCGGCCATATAGCCGGGCCAAAAATATGTCTGTCTATTTTTACCGAGTCGTGGTTCTACCCTTCGGCGGAACCACGACTGGGCTTGTGCTCCCCGCTCGGAAGCAGAGAGCTGACAGTGTCATAGAGGAGTCAGGCGAATGCCTAAGACCTTCTCTCTTCGTACCGCTCGTTACCGTCTTTTATACAGTAGAGCATTCTATTCTCGGGGGATGGCAGGATGTCCCACTATAGCAAAAGGTTAGGTGAGTGCGAATAGAAGTTAAAATAGGTGGTAGTAGTCTTATATGAAAAAAGAAGAAACAGCAATAAACTTGATATCCTTTTAGCACAGACACATGAATAATAAGTATATGATACTGAAAGTTGGCAACGTAATTTGACAGAAGTTATTTATAACTTGTAAGTAAAAAAATCTCTTACTATTAGAAAAAAAATTTAATTTGGTCACACCAAAAATGATCCCTTGAAGGTTTAGTCATAGCTAGAATATAATTCCCAAAAATGGGAAATTCTGTGTCGCCAAAATGCTGAATTTATTCTATTGATATAATATTCTTGTGTTGCCAGACAGAGCTTCTGTTGTCAGACCTTGGGTCTTCCGGCAGCCACCCTCTTTATCCAGACAGCACTGCCCCCTAAAAGCTCTTGATATAGACCTTCGTGGTGAGTACGAGGTCTTGTGGGCAGATGAATAGGGGCATAACCTCCTGATCACTAGTGATCCCCCCAAACACCTTCGTAATCAACATTAGACTCATTTTTTTTCTTCTGCACTTCCTCGAATTGACAGACGAACATTCTGAAATTTCTGTAGTGCAGATTCCGGCACGAATGCCAAGCAGTACAGAAAAATTATGGAGAAATGATTTGTGAAATAGTGCTCTTTTGTTTTCGATGTGCCCAACTGACTCATATTGTGCATTCGACAAGATTTAAAAGAACTGCATACGCAAAGTTAGAAAATATAAAGTAGCGACAATTTACCGATCTGCACATATGGAGTTATTAAACAAACCTGATGTAATAACGTCATTCAAGTGTAAATCTAAAGTTATTTTGTTAGATAGCTATATAAAGAGTTACGTAGTAGAAGATAGATATATACGTATTGTTTTTCTAATCGACTTTTAGAGTGACACAAGGCCGAAAGTATGGAATACACACGGAGGATCCAACTCGCTCTCATTCTAGAAAAACAAGCTTGATAACCATTAAACCACGTCGAGGTGCCCTACGTAGCAACAGATAGATATTGGTTTTCTAAGCGCCTTTGAGACGTGGCACAAGGCTGAACGTATGGGATGCCCAGTGAGGATCGACCTCACTAGTCAGTTGTAATAGGTTCTAGTGAGACAGGCTTACTAACAAGTATACAACGTCAAGGTGTCTATGATAGATAGATAGATAGATAGATAGATAGATAGATAGATAGATAGATAGATAGATTAGGAAAGTATTAAGATAGATAGATAGATTGGAAAGTATTAAGATAGATAGATAGATAGATAGATAGATAGATAGATAGATAGATAGATAGATATGAAAAAGGATAGATAGATAGATAGATAGATAGATAGATAGATAGATATGAAAAAGGATAGATAGATAGATAGATAGATAGATAGATAGATAGATATGAACAGACTGAGCAAGATAGATAGATAGATAGATAGATAGATAGATAGATAGATAGATAAATTTGAACAGACCGAGATAGATAGATAGATAGATAGATAGATAGATAGATAGATAGATAGATAGATATTAACAGACTGAGATAGATAGATAGATAGATAGATAGATAGATAGATAGATAGATAGGTAGAAGGTGTTTATTTAGATGTGTATCAATAAATAAATGCATATGACAAGATAAAAGTAAAGAGAAAGATAAAAGGATAGACAGAGAAAGAGAAAGAGAGAGAGAAAGAGAGACAGAAAGAAGAGAGAGAAAGAAAAAGAGAGTGATAGGGTATTGCATTCTTTTCATTTCTAAGTCATCTCGAGTGGCACGTTTTCTTCTGAACGAATCACGCTCCTGGTCCGCCATGAAAATAAGTGCAAAAAATCCGCCATTGTATTCATACGCATGATAGCCGCAAGGGAATACAATAGGATGCTGGTCATAATGACACGGCACGCAATTTCTCTTATAAACATTTTGTATAAAATTTCTCATATATATATATATATATATATAAACAGAGCGACAGATTGTTTACCTCTTTAGAAGTGTAAGCATGTAGGCTTATTAAATATTCTTGATACAGTAAGCTGATATTATTCATTATCTATCTATCTATCTATCTATCTATCTATCTATCTATCTATCTATCTATCTTTGTTGTGGGGAATTAGCTACACACTAATATTAACTCTACCGGACTGCATAAATACCAAGAGTTATCTACTCTCGGGGGTAGTAGTAAGTAGCAGCAGCTACGATACTCATTTATTAGTACGCCGTTCCGGCGCTAAGTACTATTATACTGTATTTCCTCTGTACACCGTTTCTCTTTTGTAATATGATATATTGTTTTCAACCGTATACATGTCCGAGTCTTTCTTGTGACCTTTTCCCAGGGCCACATCACAATCTATCTATCTTGCTACTGACACATATCTTGGGAGAGAAGATACGATTTCTACCATTTTATAGTTATTAACTGTTCATATCTATCTATCTATCTATCTATCTATCTATCTATCTATCTATCTATCTATCTATACTTTTCCATATCTATCTATACTTTTACATATCTATCTATCTATCTATCTATCTATCTATCTATCTATCTTTTTTCATATCTATCTATCTATCTATCTATCTTTTTTCATATCTATCTTTTTTCATATCTATATATCTATCTATCTTTTTTCATATCTATCTTTTTTCATATCTATCTATCTTTTTTCATATCTATATATCTATCTATCTTTTTTCATATCTATCTTTTTTCATATCTATCTATCTATCTATCTATCTATCTATCTATCTATTTTCATATCTATCTATACTTTTCTATCTATCTATCTATCTATCTATCTATCTATCTATCTATCTATCTATCTATACTTTTCCATATCTATCTATCTATCTTTTTTCATATCTATCTATACTTTTCCATATCTATCTATCTATCTATCTATCTATCTATCTATCTATCTATCTATCTATCTATCTATCTATCATCCATCTATCTATCTATCTATCTATCTATCTATCTATCTATCTATCCCTTTCCATATCTATCTATATATCTATCTATCTATCCTTTTCCATATCTATCTATCTATCTCTCCCTTTCCATATCTATCTATCTATCTATCTATCTATCTATCTATCTATCTATCTATCTATCTATCTATCCTTTTCCATATCTATCTATCTATCTATCTATCTATCTATTTCTATCTATCTATCTATCTATCTATCTATCTATCTATCTATCTATCTATCTATCCATATCTATCTATCTATCTATCTATCTATCTATCTATCTATCTATCTATCTATCTATCTATCTATCTATCTATCTATCTATCTATCTATCTATCTATCTATCTATTTCCTATCTATCTATCTATCTATCTATCTATCTATCTATCTATTTCCATATCTATCTATCTATCCTTTTCCTATCTATCTATCTATCTATCTATCTATCTATCTATCTATCTATCTATCTATCTATCTATCACAGTTACTTCATATCTATTCATTCTATTGCATGTCTCTTTCTGTATATCATTAGATCATATCAAGTTAGCTTACTAGTGTTCTGTCGCGTTGGTGGAACACTCTTCCGTATACTTGTTTCTCTGATACCTTCTTTTTGTGTCGTGTCCTTTCAGGACGCAGGCAATTATGGCCTTGTATATCTTACTATGCCTTGGCAATCTTAATACCTTCCTCTTTTATTCCACTCAGTCGCCACCTGCTCAAGTTCATCAAGTATATCATGTGTTGCTTTCCTCTGTCTTTCTTCCTCTCTATCCATCCCGTGAGCATCAAATTCTCCAAGCCTTTTTTCTCATTACATCTAACTTACGGCCATATCACGTTGAATACACCGGTTCTCGCTCGATCACCGTAGTTAAGCAACGTTGAGCCTGCTCAGTACTTAGATGGGTGACGGCTTGGAAATACCAGGTGCTGTAAGCGTAAAGTAACGGATGTGCGTTGTGGTGCAGTGGATATCTGCTCGGAAAGTGAAATCGGTGAGCCGAGTTTAAATTCCAGTTGAATATCCTGCATTCACTTAAGCACTGGTACCCTTAGGAAAGGTCTTAATTCGTCCTTTCCTTTCAGTTATGGGTTAAATAAGAGGGTAGGACTTGGGGACCCTGCCCTTAAAAACAAACCTCAATGAATCTTGATACTCGAAAAGAAAAAAAGTATTACTAGACGCAAAAACTTATATAAAAAACAATAAATTGTTTAATGGAAAAGGTATTACGAGTAATAAATAAATTAAAAAAAATAAAAAAATTAGTTGGCAATAAATGACCCGCCGAGCTTGATATGCCATAAAACAAACCAACCTATCATGACATCTCCCTAAATCTCCAACTGTCTTTTTTTTCTGTCAAGTATGAGTTTTCTTTTTGTGTCCAACCTCCCCAAAACCTCGTCGTTGCTCACGTGTTCCGTCTATGGTAGGCTCAGCATCTTTCTGTAGATGCCGTTTGTTTCAAGTCTTTCTTCCATCAAGAGATTATTCAGTATATTGAGAGACAAACATCACATAACAATCCGCTTCTCTCTTCATTGTTTCCAGTGAAATTTTCCTGGCTTTTACTGCTATACTACGCTTTTGGAATACATCCTTGGCCATGCCAATATAATTTCGGATCTTCGAATCACACTTTCATTCTCTGCTAGAACGCTTTGTATAGCTACAATCTCCAAAATTAAAAAAAAAAACAATGTCTATTACCATCTTCAACCTCTCTAAATTCCATCTACCTCTCAAAACCCCATCGAATTCCCTAAATGCCATCCACCTCCCACCCTTTCACCGGTGTCTACTTTACCCTGTTCTCTTTCTCTGCCCACAGTTTTTCCTTTCTTTGGGTAAAATGATTATAGAACTAAACTTAAATTCCTGATAAAAAGATGGTGCCAAGTGTTAAAACCCTACGATTGGCGAAACAATTTCTTATGTTCAATACGTAAAGTCATTATAAATAAAAGATATATGTTGATCCACGATGCTTTACCCTATTCTATAAACGAAGACATTTATGATTACCAAGTCTAATTTATAATATATACTGATATTTAAACATAATTTGTCCAGCGAATTGAATCTGAGAAAAACGGATGTCCAACCCAAATTTAGTTGTGAACTTCGCAATCTCAACCCTGTAAGTTACGCGAATGACGGCGTCGGTTGTAGACAAAGAAAGGAAGTACCGAATATCCGACCTAATTTTGTAGAGAAACAAAAAGAAAGGACTCTCATTTGTAAGAAAGTCAAAATCTACGGTAGTTAGCAAAAGGAAGTACCCATGAGGAACTGCAAATCTCACAATGAGGGAATTCCAGAAATGTTTCATCAGGAACATAAAACTAAACGACTGGATATTTGATACAATAATCCAAAATGCTATTCTGCCGGAGAATGACTCCTATTTTCTCGGAATAACGTTTTCAGCTGACATTAACTGAAAAGTGTATATCGAATCAAATGAAGTCTGCACCAAAGTATGTTGTGCTAGACCATTTTTCTAGTCAGAATCAATCTTAGATATTTATAAGTCAGCTACTCGTCCTTCTTTGAATATTGCTGCTACATATGATCTTCTGCTCTTGCTATAATTTAGAGATTCTTGAAAAAATAATTTTTAAAAAATCTGCAGTGTTATTGCTCCTGACACTCGGCTCATTTCACACAGCCGTAAGGTAGCTTCCCTGTGCCTTGTCTAGAAATAATTTTATAGTAATTGTTTTGATGAACTTTACACTATGGCATCGATACATTATTAATTTAAGCACAGTACTACATTAGCCGCAAGATCTGAACATTTTACAGTTGAAATGGTAGGATGCCACCGTAAGTTCTATGCTAACAGTTTCTTCTTTCGCTTGCGGTTTTTTACTTTCCAGTAATTCTGATTACACTTCTATTGTTCTCGCTTCTCAAGAATGTTCCTTTATTTCTGATTGTTTCACACCCAGTAACCCCTGTGAGTTATAGGCCTTACTTCCTTACTCGGGGTGGTTTCGATAAAAAAATGGTATTGCTACTTGTCAATTATCCTTCAAAGTGGAAGCCATTTCTGTTTTGGTCGAAAATGTTATAACTCTCCGTGAAAAAAATATTTTGTAAATAAATACGAATTAAACATATGACATTAACAACGGATATTAAAAATGCTTCTCAGATATTAAAATATTCTTACGTGCTGGATTTTCGTACCTCACCTTCGTAATTCAAATCTTGCACTCTTATTCTCTCTTACAATACCTAAAGAAGGATCTGCAAATTAATCAATCCTGGACAGTCACTTTCTCACTACAAATATTATCATGACAACTGCTCTGATGAGCTATCCTTCTGACCCGACTACATGAATTTCAGTGTTCCAACAGTGTCTTTTTTAGATGTTATGTTTATTTGCTTCCCTTGTAGCTACAAGCTTTAAAGAATTTAATACTACGTCAATCGCCATCTTCTATAATCTTGAATCTCGTTCATCTTTTGTCCTTTCCGCAATCCTCCCTATACTCAAAATTTTCTCTCTTTCCCTCCCTGTTTACCCCTGCCTACTAGCAAAATTCCCGCTTTGCTTAGAGTGGAATGATTAAAAAGCATCTATAATGTAATATTTCTTCAGATAGCTGATAATTAGTCCTTACGTATCACTTTCCTTTATTACTATTTATAGATCTGGTAGAATGTGGCATGGAAAACATAGATTCTCATTACGAATCATTCATCAGTGCTTGGTGAAAATTTAGCGTTTTCGTCTTGACGAGAATACACGATGAGCCTTTTTTACGTATTGAAGGATGCAACTCTTTCTCTAATCTAGCCTAAATATTTAAGATATTTCTAACTATAAAATTAACGAAATATCTTCTTCGTTTTAAGAATAAGAATACATTCAAAAGAAAGCATTCTCGTCATTGTAGCAATACTGGAACGCGCACTCATTTTTGAAGCGATTCCGAGATGTGCTCTCTTCTTCGTTTCAATACTGAATCGCATTCATTTTTTCGTTGTAATTCCAGAACTCAGTTTTTCATTGCAATTCCAGAAGGCTCTCTAATCTAGTGATCTCGGAGCGAGGTCACTTCTTCCTAGCAATTCTTGAGCACGCCTTCTTCGTTTCTAAACAATATTGCGTTCACTTCTTCGTAGCAATTCTGGAGCGTAATCACTACTTCGTAGCAATACCGGAACGCGCTCGCAACTTCGTAGCAATTCTGGTGCGTAATCACTACTTCGTAGCAATATCGGAACGCGATTTTATCTTCGTAACAATTCTGGAGCATACTCACTACTTCGTAGCAATACCGGAACGCGCTCGCAACTTCGTAGCAATTCTGGTGCGTAATCACTACTTCGTAGCAATACCGGAACGCGATTTTATCTTCGTAACAATTCTGGAGCATACTCACTACTTCGTAGCAATACCGGAAAGTGCTTTTATCTTCGTAACAATTCTGGAGCGTACTCACTACTTCGTAGCAATACCGGAACGCGCTTTTATCTTCGTAACAATTCTGGAGCGTACTCACTACTTCGTAGCAATACCGGAACGCGCTTTTATCTTCGTAACAATTCTGGAGAGTACTCACTACTTCGTAGCAATACCGGAACGCGCTCGCAACTTCGTAGCAATTCTGGAGCGTAATCACTACTTCGTAGCAATACCGGAACGCGATTTTATCTTCGTAACAATTCTGGAGCATACTCACTACTTCGTAGCAATACCGGAACGCGCTTTTATCTTCGTAACAATTCTGGAGCGTACTCACTACTTCGTAGCAATACCGGAACGCGCTTTTATCTTCGTAACAATTCTGGATAGTACTCACTACTTCGTAGCAATACCGGAACGCGCTCGCCACTTCGTAGCAATTCTGGTGCGTACTCACTTCTTCGTAGCAATACCGGAACGCGCTTTTATCTTCGTAACAATTCTGGAGCGCACTCACTACTTCGTAGCAATACCGGGACGCGCTTTTATCTTCGTAACAATTCTGGAGCGCACTCACTACTTCGTAGCAATACCGGAACGCGCTTTTATCTTCGTAACAATTCTGGAGCGTACTCACTACTTCGTAGCAATACCGGAACGCGCTTTTATCTTCGTAACAATTCTGGAGCGTACTCACTACTTCGTAGCAATACCGGAACGCGCTTTTATCTTCGTAACAATTCTGGAGCGTACTCACTACTTCGTAGCAATACCGGAACGCATTCCCATCTTCGTAGCAATTCTGGTGCATACTCACTTCCAATAGTTCACACTCACTTCTTTGTATCAATTCCGGAGGTCGATTTCTTCTTCGTACACACTCACTATTTCGTAACAATTCCTGAGTGTTCTTTCATCTTTATAGCAATTCACGATCGCGGTAACTTCTTCGAAGAAATTCTGGAGGCCGCTTTTTTTTCATAGCAATTCCGGAGTTCACTCTCGTCTTTATAGCAATTTCAGATCGCACTAACATCTTCGTAGCAATACCGTAGCTCACTCAATTCTTTGTAGCAATTCTGGATCACGCTTACTTTTTTGTAGCAATTCCTGATCCCACTCCCTTCTTCGTTGTAATTCGAAATCGCGCTCTTTCGTTATAGCAATTACGAGCGCATTAACTTTTTAGAAATTCTGAAGCTCACTCACTTCTTCGTAGCAATTCTGGCGCGCGCTCCCATCTTTGTAACAATTCTCATCTCTCTTTTTCGTAGCGACTCCGGAGCGCACCCTTTTTTTTGGTAGCAACACTGAAGCCTGCGCTCATCTTTTTAGAAGTTCCGAAGTGTGCTCATTTCTCCGTAGCATTCCAGAGCAGGCTCTAATCTTTGTAGCAATTCTGGAACGCGCTCTGATCTTTGTAGCAATTCTGGAACGCGCTCTGATCTTTGTAGCAATTCTGGAACGCGCTCTGATCTTTGTAGCAATTCTGGAACGCGCTCTGATCTTTGTAGCAATTCTGGAACGAGCTCTGATCTTTGTAGCAATTCTGGAACGCGCTCTGATCTTTGTAGCAATTCTGGAACGAGCTCTGATCTTTATAGCAATTCTGGAACGCGCTCTGATCTTTATAGCAATTCTGGAACGCGCTCTGATCTTTGTAGCAATTCTGGAACGCGCTCTGATCTTTATAGCAATTCTGGAACGCGCTCTGATCTTATCTTTGTAGTAAATTCGGAGGGTAATCTCATCGTTGTATCAATTCTGGATCGCGCACTGATCTTTATAGCAATTCTGGAACGCGCTCTGATCTTTATAGCAATTCTGGAACGCGCTCTGATCTTATCTTTGTAGTAATTACGGAGGGTAATCTCATCGTTGTATCAATTCTGGATCGCGCACTGATCTTTATAGCAATTCTGTAGCGCGTTAACTTCTTAGCAAATTTGCAGCTAACTCAGTTTTTCGTAGTAATTCTGGAGCTTAATCTCATCTTTGTAGCAATTCCGGAGCATGCTCTTATTTTTGTAGCCCGCACGCCTTTCCGAAGTAAAAGAAACCCAACTCTTTGAAGTAATTTTATTGAAACCGTCAGTCTCAATTAAGGAAGCTGAAAAAAAAGTCTCATTGAACCGCGTGTTCTAAAATCAAAATCACTTAGGATTTAATGTTTTCCACTTACATTATTAAAGAATTTAGATTTTAATGCCATTTTTTTCTTTCATCATTTTAGTTATTTTTCTGTTCGAAAATAATGATTATATTTTCAACAAACTGTAGGAGAATTATAAATACGCCGATCATTTCAAGGAAAACAATCCAGAGAAAAATCGATCGTCCTCGGAGTAACACATTAATTGACCTTGTCGTGCGAAGCTCAGCTAATCTTTCCATAAGCACGCCACACTACCGACAGATGACTTAAAGTGTTCCTGTCATTGGCAGGCATTTTTAGGAGGATGAATTCTTCCAGAAGGAACAAGCTACAATTGAATTCAAAGCCTTTATAATGTTACCATTAAGCAAGTTTTAAATGGAGAGTTTCGACTAAGTACTTGTTTCTAAATTGAAACCCTGCACTTATGGCAAACTCATTGACCGTTCCTGTGTGTCTGACGCAGGTCGGAATGTTCTTAAATTTGTACTCTGCCGGAGAAATTCTGGTTGAATTGGCGACTTCTAAGACGTCACTTCGCATTTGAATTGAGTAAGTAATAATGACAGGCGTTTTGAATTTAAACACCTTAATAAAAGCAATACGTGTCAAACAAAATATTTTACTAGATATAAATAACAGAGGGCAAATATTAAACTTTCCTACCCGGTTTCTTGTTCCTTGACATCGCTAGAATTTTTTTTACAATTTCTAAGCCCTTCAAAATATGTAATATATTAAAAATCGATATATGAGAGTAATTTTAAAAATTTTCTTTTTGTTTTTTAAAATTTAAGCAAGAAATACTAAACAATATTTTGTTCACATGTTCGGTTCATATATTGGACATGACATGTGAGAAACGAAGTATCCCCATTTTTCTGTAGAAAGAAATTTCTGTTGCTTTTCTTGCAATACAGGAGTACTGATAATACGTAGCAGTTAAATACTCTGTTCTTTGTTTCTGTTGATTTAATTCTCTTCTTCATATATGAGACGATTGTCACGCATTTACTGCCATGTAGAAGGACTGATATTATGTGACAGTTCAGTAATTGTTTTTAATTCTGTTGCTTCAAGTCTCTTCTTCATCTTTGAGGAGACTGTCCAGCATTATCTGCCTTATAGGGGGGCTGTTATTACGCAGCAGTTAAATAGTCTTTTCTTTGTTTCTGTTGATTTATTTCTCATCTTCATATGTGAGGCGATTGTCACACGTTTGTAGGAAGACTGATATTATGTGACATTTCAGTAATCTTTTTTTTAATTCTGTTGCTTCAAGACTCTTCTTCATCTTTGAGGAGACTGTCCAGCATTATCCTCTTTATAGGAGGCCTGATATTACGTAACAGTTAAATACTCTATTCTTTGTTTCTGTTGATTTATGTCTCTTCTTCATATGAGACGATTGTCACGCAATGACTGCCATGTTGGAGAACTGATATTATGTGACAGTTCAGTAATCTTTTTTTAATTCTGTTGCTTCAAGTCTCTTCTTCATCTTTAAGGAGACTGTCCAGCATTATCTGCCTTGTAGAAGGACTGTTATTACGTAACATTTCATTAATCCTTTCTCCTGCTTCAAGTCTGTTTTTCATTTTTGAGGGGATTATTCAACATTCACTGCCATTGAAGACAACTAAGATTTCAGTACCCATTTTTTTAATAAAAATATTTAATATTTTTCTTAGCGCTTTGACGGCATCTTTAGTTATCCCAATAGACCTACGGATTTCAGTGTTGCTTTTTTCTGTCTTCATACGAAACTTTAACCGTCAAAAACATCGATTTAGATTCAAAAGATTCAAAAGACAGTGTGGAGTGTGGAAAGTTACCTCGTCTTCCTGATGACAGGTGATGTAACACAAGTCCAAACTGGAGAATAGAGTGAGTACGCCAGGATGTGCGTTGTGGTGCAGTGGATATCGGCTCGGAACGAGAAATCGGGGAAGCGATTTCGAATTCTAATTGAATTCATTGCATTCACTATCGCGCAAATACCCTTGGGAAAGATCTCTTCCCTCCAGTTATGGGTTAAATAATAAGACAGATTGGGTTCTATAGCCTTGGCTGGCAGCAAGCCTACCACAGAAAGCAATGACAATCTACTGCGGGATAATCTTATGCCCAGTTATTCATGTCTCTTTCGAGACATGATCACCCAACCGTGTATCACGTATGGCACTTAACTGATTGAATGAAGATAATAGTTTAAAACCTGATTAAGGCATAAAGTGGGTATCAGTTTTATATTGTTATGAAAAAATAAATAGATCTTCCACTAATTACTACTTAATAATAAAGTACATCTTTTCCTCCTGGAGTTATGAATCAAATAACAGGACAGATTGGGTTCTATAACCTTGGCTGGCAACCAGTCTAGTGCAGAAAATAATGGGATAATCTACTGTGGGATAATCTTCTGCCCAGTCAGTCATGTCTCGAAAGAGACATGATCACCCAAGCGTGTATCACGTATGGCACTTAACTGACTGACGCCAGGTTCAGGGCCAAAAGTTGCCAAGTTCCCACAATCTTTGGTTGCACTGGCCTCTGTGGCAACCACCAATATATTACTCTGGTGTAATGGGGTATGAAAACCTCGGCTAGCTGTTCCCCAAGGACGTGCACCGTGTGTTTTATTTTCCTCGCCTGTGTATCTGTCTGCGGATAGAGCTACAACTAATCCGCACTCTGCCCGAAGACAGAAACTCAACTCAGAGATGATAATCCCTATTCAGCCTGAGCCAGTAAAATTTGGAGTATGTTTAAAACAAAAATATATAATGTGCATAGATAAATCTCTACTTAAGTTAACGAATAATCGCTACAAAGACACACAATGCTCTCAAAATAAGTTTCATAAATATTTATTGAAGTTTATCTATAATTTATTATTATAAAGCAATATAAGTAATTTAAGTAAATGTTAAACGTTGATTTTAAAGTTAAATTCCTTTTAAAAATGCAGCAAACATAAAGTTTTACCTAAGTATACAATACATGGACGGATAATTATATATACAAATTTGTTTGAACATTATTTTTTTAATTATTTGTTTCTTTGAACATTATTTTTAATGCTTATTCGTGTTGGAGTGGGTAGTCTATTGTTTTATAATCAAACAAAACATTTTTATATCTGAATATAAAAAAAATATGTTAGCAAAATAGCTGGATTCGAACCTGCGATTCTCATACACGGGGCAAAAGCTGTCATTAAATCTGATATGTCTCAGGCCTTGACTAAAAAGAAGTTCATAGCATAACAAAGTCGAATCAAGCGGTAAATATAACAAGTTCTCGATTTCTTAGAACATCATATCTGGTCTGGTTCGTATGCTAATGTCAATAAACTTAAACAAAGACAATATTACGAAATCTTACGGAAAATACGAAATGGTATTAACCGACATATTTATTTTAATTTGTTTATTTAAAATAATGATCAAAGAAATAAATTTAAATAAATTTAAATAAATATGTTGATTATAACATTTAGTAATTTTCCGTATGATTTCGTAATATCTATCTATCTATATATATATATATATATATATATATATATATATAGTCATCCGCAGACAGATCTGTTTCGCAGTATCACAGCTCATCAGTACGGTCAGACATCTGATTGCTTTTACCCAGGATAAAACCCAACCGAATTGTTGTCAATTGGCAGTTCTACCCCTGAGTTATGGCCTCTCGGTAGAAGGAGGTAGACTTTTAGCGTGTGATATATCATGTATACACACGCCAATAGCTGAGAGTGTTCTAATTCATTGCTGAAAGAACGATGCGTAGATGCTAGAGTAGCTACTGTTTTTTCAAAATGTACCATTGTTCCAGAGTCCTCAATCAGGGTGTGAGAACACACACACACACACACACACACACACACACACACATATATATATATATATATATATATATATATTGGCAGCAATAACTCTTTTACACAATAATCGTCCAAGACGACTGAGAAGCTAGTGCGATTATGCTTTTTATTTATATGTAGGTATAGACGAGTTTTGTAATTTGCTTGAAGCATTGTGTATATAAGGTGTGTGCGTAAGTATTTTATACCTATCACAATGTGTTTAGTATAATAAAGGAAGGTAAATAAGGTGTTGGGTATTTCCTATTTATTATTCATTAACATTTCGAAAATCACTTAAGAGTAATCAAGAATCTTTACTGACAGCAAACCGCTTGTATAAGGACATATAATGAATTCAGTAGATATACAAAGATAGATAGGGGCGTAAGACAAGGATGTGTCTTTTCACTGGATTTGTTCAATTTGACCTGCGAGAATATTTTGAATTGGCATGGAGAATGAAGCATTCCAAAAGTTAAGTAAAGTATTACGAAACTTGATACGTTTTGCCTGGATTCGGTAATCGGAGGCCACAATTTAAACAACCTAAGGTACGCAAATGATACAGTGCTAATAGCAGACACAGAAAGGAAAATACAAGACCTCCTACAGAAGGTAGCTGAAGAGAGTGACAAGAAAGGACTACAAATAACTGCGAGAAAACCGAATGCATAGTCATCAGTAAAAAGGGTAGCCCAATATGCCAAATACAGGTCGGGGATACTAAAATCAAGCAGGTACAAAAATTTGAATATCTGGAAGTGTTCTAATAGAAAACGGAAAGTGCGACAAGAGATTCGAAGGCGAATTGGCATGGCGAATGAAGCATTCCAAAAGTTAAGTAAAGTATTAAGAAACAGGACAATTTCACTAAAAAACAAAGAAGAGGGTACTGGATTGCTATGTGATGTCAGTTCTTCAATATGGTAGTGAATACTGGACAATATTATCAAAGATGAAGGAAAACCTTGAAGCAACAAAATGTGGTTCTACAGAAAGATGCTGCGAATATCATGGATCGAGCATGTAAGCAATGATGAGGTTTTGGAAATGATGGAGACTAAAAAGAAATAAATACCGAGCATTAGGAAGAGACAGCTGAATTTCCTGGGACATGCAAAGAGGAAAGAGGGCTTGGAGAACTTGATACTAACAAGCCAGATAGAGGGAAAATGAAACAGGGGAAAGCAGCGGATACAATATTTGAGGGACATAATCAGGTGTGTGATAGAACGAGGGTTGCATGGTGTAACAGAAGAAGGCAAGCTAAGAACCACCATTGATAGGGAGACATGGAAAGCCATGATCGCCTACGTCCTGAAGGAACAGGGCACATAGAAGAAGAAAATATTGTGGATGGAGTTTGGTAGGATTTCGTGTATGTTTAAATAAATCCTAATTGAGCTAAGGTCGAGTAGGTGTAACGTTAATCTCTCAGATAGGCATGTATTGGTATGACTAATATAATTACATTTTAGATGTCTATGATGAGAAACACGGTATCTTAATTAGCATTTGAACTCTTAAATAATATTTGGGGTGGAGAATAATATGCTAATGTTTTCGAAGACTGAAATTCTGATTTCTAACTTTCCCACTGTATATACACTCTGCTAAAATACGTACATGTGAATGACAAAAAGTTAAATATAAAATAAACTTATCTTATTTATCAATAAAATGCACTTTCCTTTGCCAAAAATAGATTAAACAATGGCCTTTATGTTAAAAGCAAGCTTGGGTCATCCGTTGAATATTTTTATTCCCAACCATTAACGTAAGCTATAATTTAATCTCAGACGGTCACTGCTACCAAGCCTCACTCCACAGTATTGGATCGAAACAAAATCGCAGTATTTTTAACTGAACGTCGAAGACAATATATCGATATTTGTTCATAGGTTTATTCAATCACATATTTTTTCTTCCTTCCAGACATAATCATCTTTCTTGGTGATGAAATTATTCTGAGATCTTTCAGAATATTAAAGATCTTAGATTAAGAGAATTTTGTATGAATTAGAATATATAGAGACAGGAAGATCTCATTAGAAGCGAAGAAAATAGTGCTAGATTACTACGTGATATATGTCCTTCTATATGGTGAATGTTGGACGATCTCACCAAGGATGAGGGAGGGGCTTGAAGTAACAGAAATATGAATGACGAGGATACCATGGAACGAGCACGCGAGCAATGAAATGGTGTTGGAGAGGAAGCAAACTAGAAGAAAACTCGTATTCGCATCAGGAATGAACAGCAGAGGTTTCCGGGAAACGTAATAAGGAAAGAAGGTCTAGAGAAATTAATACTCACAGAACGCATGGAGAAGGAAAGTGAGACAGGGAGACAACATCGGGGGACATATTTGGCGGACCTGAACAAATGCATGGCGGATTATATTCAAATTTTTAGGAAACTTACGCTTGTTTATGAACTGTGTTGTGGTGCAGTGGATATCGGATCGGAATGAGAAATCAGGGAGCCGAGTTCGAATTCTAGTTGAATCCCTTGCATTCATTTACGCACAAATACCCTTGGGAAATGTATTAATCCGTTTCTTCCCTCCAGTTATGGGTTAAATAATAGGACGGATTGGCTGGCAACAAGTTTACCGCAGAAAGTAATGACAAACTACTGCAGGATAATCTTCTGGCCAGTCAGTCATGTCTCTTTCGAGACATGATCGTCCATAATCATCAATTGCTACATTGCATGTGACACGTATCTTCCCAAAGAAGCCAAACGTCAGTCAATCTAATGACTCTTGTTATTTTTAATGGAAAAGAAATTCAATAATTTTCTTTTTAACAAATCTCTGAAAATGTCTATTAAAGTGAAACATGTGACATTAAAGATACCTGCACTTACCTGCTCTTTACTTATTCTGTCTGTCTGTCTGTCTGTCTGTCTGTGGATCTCACTCTCTCTCTTTATATCTATCTATCTATCTATCTATATATATATATATATATATCCAGGTAAAGAGGAACCAAAGTTTTACGATTTTGAGTTCTCTGGGATCTTTTTGTAAGTGCTCAATGCAATGAATATTGTAAAGCATAATTTTTTGTCGTCCCATATCCATAAATAACAAACGTATTGTTTCTTTTCATTCACAAGAAAAGTACATGACTTAAATGGTCAAATTATAATAGATTTGGGATCTACCTAAAACACCTTTAAGACCAGGTGGTTCAATCACAATCTGCATTCAAAAGAGAATACTTTAAAAACTCTACAAAATTGGCTAGACACCTGTGGAAATAGAAATCGAAGTATGGAAAAGACTCAGACATGACGTGGAGTATAGTGAAAACAGTCAAATCTTACAACGGTGGCAAAATATGTAGACTGAGTCAGGAAGAAAAATTAGCAATTCTGCTATTTCCAAACAAAAATGAACTATTGAATGAAAAAACCGAAATGGTGACAAAGTGCAACGATACTAAAAAAAATACCTCTTAGGTTCATACAACCATGGATGAAAATGTTATAATTTCTTGTAATTTTAAAAATTGCGCTTTTAAAAATTGCGTTTTCAAAAATTCCCCATCACGTGAGCGTTTAAAATAATCCACCGTTACGTGAGCGTTCTTAAAAAACAGGTAAAATAAGCTATTGAAAATTGCCTGAAGACAGCATATGGTAAAAACGTAGGCCGAGTAATAACACGTTTACAAATGAAAATACATGCTGTCCATATTGTTTGTGTGCAAACAAATTTTTTCTATTGCAAATACAAATAAAGTCAATATATATATATATATATATATATATAATGGCATATATTTGTAAATATATCCCTTTATATTTAAAACAAAATTTTAATGTTAAATTTCCGTGTCATGTTTTTCTGAGAAAACAGATGGATTGCAATAGACGCTGAAGTCGATCTATAAATTTATTTCTCTGTATACTGTTCGTTCTCTTTCCCTTTCTCTCTCTTTCTTTCTTTTCTTTTCATTTATCAATTGTCTATGTTTTTATTTTTTCTTTCTCTCTTTGGGTTATATTTTTGAATGAGCGAGGAATTGCATTTGTAGATTACCGTTGCAAATGTCTATTCTCAATATGGACACGTGAGCATCGGTGTGTGATTATTTTTTTGGAATATTTTGAAGAATAACTGTTGTATCATTTGTGTCGGCGGCAAAATACGTATTACACATGAAATTGGAGAATACCTAATTTTTTTCTCATATAAGGATGTGCGTTGTGGCGCAGTGGATATCTGCTCGGAACGAGAAATCGGGGAACCGAGTTCGAATTCCAGTTGAATTACTTGCATTCACTTACGCGCAAATACCCTTGGGAAAGGTATTAATCCGTCTCTTCCCTCCAGTTATGGGTTAAATAATAGTGCAGATTGGGTTCTATAGCCTTGGTTGGCAACCAGTCTACCGCAGAAAGGAATGGTAACCTACTGCGGGATAATCTTCTGGCCAGTCAGTCATGTCACTTTCGAGACATGATCGCTCAAGCGTGTATCGCGATATGGCACTTAACTGACTGATATATATATATATATATATATATATATATATATATATATATATAAGGTAAATCCGAAAGCAAATGATGGCAGATAATTTTATGTTATAAAGAAAATATTTATGTCACAACATCATCGTTTTTGTCAATGCACATAATTTTGATTGCGCAGAGTATTGAATCAAAGCTGTGGCTGTTGGATGCAAGTCAGTTATAAATCTTAAATAATTTTCTATCTAATACCGAATGAAATAAACATAAATTTAACAAAGTTAGACTTATTTTTTTCTTCGTCGTATCGAGTTTGATCTTAAGGGAACTCAAAGGTTTACAAAGATTCATTATTGTTAATGACAATCTTAACAATACAATGTTGATAGCAGAACTCCTAGCCAACGTTGTAAAGGAAAGCTAGAAGAAAGTTAACTATCAGTTATTATATATTATTCATTCTTTAAATTTCTCCGTTTGTATATGTAAATTATAAAAACTTTTGACTTCAGACGAGTACATTTCAGGTTCTGAGCAACTCAGAGTAGCATAAAAAAAATTATCATTATTATTATTATTATTATTATTATTATTATTATTAGACCTGCAAGGTAAATCTATACATATAATTGATATATTGGCTTATAGTGAAAAGAAGTGAATTTCTATACGTTTGGAGGTAAACTCAGTATAGATGAATTAAGATTACATTTATTTTTTTCAGATAGGGATAGATATTTGATAAAACCCTTAACAAATTCTTTTTTTGGGCGACATTTTATCACGTTCTTCAGAACACAAAATAAGAATAACGTAGCCTAAAGACACGGGATGATAAAGAAGAGAAAAGAGATTGGATATCATGATTGTGGGTCTCTATCACTTGAGAAACATGAAAATTTTATGCAGTGAATGTCGTTTCAATGGATGTTGCATTCAGTTAAAAAACACAAATGATATTTTGTTAGGAATATGCTTATAAGAGGATTGAGGTTTCGATATATCTAGCACATCAGAATCTATCTATCTATCTATATGTCACCGAATCTGTTATGTAAGCATGCATATATGTATGTATGAATATATATATATATATATATATATATATATATATATATATATTCAGTTAGATACGTGCGAGTTTGTGACCCTGGGTTTCATGCCAGGGTCTCGTCAGAAGAGCGTGAAACCAAGGGTCACAAACTCTCACCTATGTAACTGAATATGTCAGCTCTATCACTGATATTGAGCTCTTTCAAATAAGTACCGCGCATATATAATATATATATATATATATATATATAAGCTTAGACCCGATAAAAAAAATCAACAATTACTATGATTTTTTGTTGTCTTTCAACGATATCACCATCAAGTATATCAGACGGTATGAACGGATCCTACACAAAATTAATAGACAAAACTTGTCTATATTATTCGATGAAACCTGCATTAATGAACAAAAGCTGCCAAAATACACACAATATATATATATTTATATATAGATAAATTTATATTTATATACATAGACATTTCACGCACACACACATATATATATATGTATATTTTTGTATATATTCATATTTATACACACACACACACACACAGACACACATATATATATATATATATATATATATATAGTTATCCGCAGACAGATCTGTTTCGCTGCATCACAGCTCATCAGTTACGGTTAGACATCCGATTACTTTTACCCAGAATTGAGAATCACAGGCCGTAAAATTCTCAGTTTATAAAGGGTCGGAGAATGCATGCCTTAAAACGACACGTTGAAAGTGGAGATTTTTCCACTAAAGTGGATATTTCTCCACTAATTTTCATCTGAATTTACACACACACACACACACACACACACACACACACACATATATATATATATATATATATATATATATATATATATATATATATACCGAAATACTGCAGCTCTGTTGCAATTGACTATGTTTTATTTATAATTATTTATAATATATATATATATATATATATATATATATATATATATATATATATATATATGTATGTATGTATGTATCTTTTAAGAAATCCAAAGGATAGTCTAGTCACAAGATAATAAAACTTACATTATAACGGCCAATGTTAAATCTGTCTAGAAATCAAAGAACTCTCAATAATCAACCACTTTAACATCAATCTCTCCAAAATTCCAACGGTCAGAGGCTTATTCCCCTATCACTAATCACCACCAACACCCAAACACAACTGACCAAATATAAGAAAAGAGGCTTTCCATTCCTTTACATACCGCCTGATGAGACATTGAAGTTTCAATGTCGAAATAAATGTACCTTTGTCTTGGATATATATAGAACAATTATGTATATGTTCTAAGCATTTTAGGTGCGATGAGAAGCACCTAAAAATGTAGCTTCGAAACGCAAAAAAATTTTTATGGAGTGATACTATGAATTTATAAACCATTGTAACAACTATTACAATATATATATATATATATATATATATATATATATATATATATATAATAATAATAATAATATTTATTAATAAATTATAACATTGATATGTTATAATATCACTACAAAAGTAGCTATTTTGTTTCGACACTTTTTGTGTCTTTACAAGTGATGTTGTTATTTCGAAATGATTATATATATATATATATATATTATTATGATTATATATATATATATATATATAATATATGATTATATATATATATATATATATATGATTATATATATATATATATAATTACCAGTCTGTTGATGTACATGTATGTATGTATATATGTATGCATGTATGAACGTATATCTATCTATCTATTTATCTATCAGCCTGTTGTAAAAAAAAATTATGAATAGTGCAAATATTATGATTTTAATTATATTTTCTCTTTTTCAGGTAAGTTAAATGGACTACTTTGAAGATTCGATGATTGAAGAAGGACGAAATCTGGTAACGTGAAATGTTTGAAATAATATTTGGTTATTTGTAGGTAACGAGTGGGTTAAATTTTATTTAGAATGGGAAAAGGGCGTTTATTATTTTTGACATGAAATCCTGCCGATTGAATTTGTCTGTTGGACGCACCATAAGTGAATTTTTCTGTTTTGAGATTTAGTTTTGCCTACGCGAACCAAACTAGCTAGCTGGGTGTATAAATTAGCTAGCTGGGTGTATAAATTAGCTAGCTGGGTGTATAAATTAAAACTGAAAAAAATAGAAATGACCCTGACATAAAAAATAACCAAATCATACAACGATTGCGATATCTGAAGATTGAGTCAGGAGAAAATGTTTGCCATTATGTTTTTTCCAGAACAAAAAATAATTACTAAATGAAAGATCAGAAATAATGTCCAGTTTTAAACACACATATAAAGATAGTTTTAAACAAGATAGACGTCATAATTATCCCAACCCGAGGAACCTTTCGGCCAACACTTGTCAAGGTGTACGTTGGCTTTATTACAAAGGGTAAAAAATAAAGCACAAAAAACAATGGATTATTTACAGTACTGGGGAAAGATGGAACTCGTTTAAAAATAAACTTTAATCAATAAATATTAAAATGTAAGGGGGGTGTAAACATAGAATTCCACAAGAGCGAAATAAAATTTATTGATTAAAGTTTATTTTTAAACGAGTTCCATCTTCTCCAGTATTGTAAGGAATCCATTGTTTTGTCCTCTATTTGATTCTTTGTAATAAAGCCAACGTAGCCCTTGACAAATGTTGGCCGAATGGTTCCTCGGGTTGGGATAATTATGACGTCTATCTTGTTTAAAGCTATTAATCTATTCTGCGGGTACAAATCTTTGTTTATACATATAAATGTATATTAGGAACATCCAAACATATTCATTTTTGTAGATGATATTTGAGTCATCTTAAATTATATTATTACCCCTTAAAGCGGAAAGCGATTCCCTCACAAGTATAAGATGGGAACTACCACCACACACAAACAAGACAATGACTGACAACGGTATTTACCAACATTCCCACGCAAGGTTAGATGTGACACAAGGTCATTTTATAGTGGGTCTTCCCGGCCATATAGAAAGGCCAAAAAATTTCTGTCTATTTTTCTCGAGTCGTGATTCTACCCTTCGGCGGAACCACGACTGGGTTAGTGCTCTCTGCTCGGAAGCAGAGAGCGCCCTCTACCCGAAGGCAGAGGGCTGACAGTGTTATAGAGAAGTCATCCTAAGATCTTTGCTGTATTTACTAGCCTTCCCGCGCAAGACTAGATGTGACACATGGTCATTTTATAGTGGGTCTTCCCAGCCATATAACCGGGCCAAAAAATGTCTGTCTATTTTTACCGAGTCGTGATTCTACCCTTCGGTGGAACCACGACTGGGTTAGTGCTCTCTGCTCGGAAGCAGAGAGCTCCCTCTACCCGAAGGCAGAGTGCTGACAGTGCCATAGTAGTAGAGGTAAATCTACAACTGACAACTACTCAGATCCTGAAGAAAGCCGCGAGGCCAGAAACACATGTAGAAAAATATAGCAGAATATAAAATAAAAAATAAGATACAGCATTGTAAATGTTATGTAATAATCGATATTATAATACCGAAAACAATTTTTTGGTGATATCAGATTAATTTTAGCGGTAATATTACAATTATGAAACCTTATATGTGAACACAAGTAGAAAATATATCATGAGACACTCACCGCAGCAAACTTTATCATAAGAACCTAATGTGGTGGGATGTAAAAGATAACGACTCTAAATAAGAATTTGAAGAGCTAAGTTCGGATTCCAGTCAGGTTTTTTGTAATCCCGACTATCTTCTTCTTCTTCTTTTATGTGTCCTGTCCCTTCAGGACGTAGGCGATAATGGCTCTCCAGGTCTCCCTATCCCTTGTGGCTCTTAGTATATTTGCTTCTGTTGCTCCTAGCAGACCCCGTTCCGTCATCCACCTGATCAGACCCTGCAAATATGTTATCCGCTGCCTTCCTCTGTCTCTCCTTCCTTCTATCTGACCAGTCAGTATCAGGTTCTCCAGGCTCTCCTTCCTCATTGCATGTCCCAGGAACTTCAGTTGTCTCTTCCTGATTCTCAGCATCAGTTTCCTTTTTGTTGCCATTCTTTCTAACACCTCGTCGTTGCTTGTATGCTCAGTCCACGATATCCGTAGCATCCTTCTGTAGAACCACATTTCGGCCGCTTCCAGTTTTGTCCTCATTTTCGATGATATTGTCCAACATTCACTGCCGTATTGAAGAACTGACATCACGTAACAGTCTAGCACTCTTTTCTTCGTTTCTATTGAGATTTTCCTGTGTGTTAGTATTTTGCTCATCTTCTGGAACGCGTCCTTTGCCATGCCAATTCGCCTTCGGATCTCCGTGTCGCACTTTCCATCTTCTGTTAGAACACTTCCTAGGTACTTAAATTCTTGGACTTGTTTGATTCTGTTATCCCCCACCTGTATTTGGCATTTTGGGTTGTATCTTTTGCTGATGACCATGCACTCAGTTTTCTTAAAGTTTATATGTAGTCCCTTCTTGTCACTCTCCACTATCACGAAATCGGAAATCCCTATTGATGTCATAAGGGCAAAGGATGTAGAGGGCTCTTTAGATGTGATGTGTTATGAGTATTACATCCTGACCTAGTTTAATCCACGAGGTTTGTGTGGTGTAACAGAAGAAAGTGTGCTAAGAGCCACTAGGGATAGAGAGACGTAGAAAGCCATGATCGCCTACTAAATTATTAAATTATTTTATTTCCCCTTAAAGCGGAAAGCGATTCATTCACAAGTATAAGATGGGAACAACCACCACAGACAAACAAGACGATGACTGACAAATACTCTCATCCTGAAGAAGGCCGCGAGGCCAGAAACACGTGTAAGAAAATATTACAGAATATAAAATAAAAATATAAGATACACCATATTTTATAAAAGAATATTTGCGGTTTCTCTTTTCATTCAACATATATATATATATATATATATATATATATATATATAGTCATCTGCAGAGAGATCTGTTTCGCTGTATCACAGCTCATCAGTACGGTTAGACAGCCGATTGCCTTTTACTCAGGATTGAAATCCGACCAAATTGGCGTCAATCGGCGATTCTACCTCTGAGCTACGGGTGCTCGGTAGAAGAAGGCAGACTTTTTAGCGTGTATATTATCATTATACACGCCCAATAGCTGAGAGTGTTCTAATTCATTGCTGAATGAACGATGCGTAGATGCCAGAGTAGCTACTGTTTTTCAAAGTCTACCAGTGTCAAGCCACATATCTTCCACTACCCAAGAAGAATTTACTCCTAAAATTCCGCTAGTTTAACCCTATAAAACCAATACAGAAAAAATTAAAATTTTCAAATTTCAATACGAGAAAATACTCCTGAATAAGGGAGTGAGATCATTAGTATGTATCGTCATAGAAATAAGTATAAATTCCAATAAGTATCCTGTTCTTCCATTTAGTCACAATGACGTTTTTAAAAAGATTTAGCTAAGTAGTTACTTCCCCATACCTACCACGACTAACTCAAGGGTAAAGCCGCATACCTCCCACTACTAAAGTAGAAATTGCCACTAAAATTCCACTAGCTTAACCCTATAAAAACCAATATGCCCTAACCCCTTCTAAAGCAAACCTCTGGACTTAGAATTTTTCCTCATTCTCCGTTTAAACGGGGTTGAAAATGCATGTCTTAAAATGACATGTTGAAAATGGCTTCTTTCTCTTTTATCTGAATTTACATATATATATATATATACTCTCGAATATTTGGCCATCATTTTTGAAGGTAGGTGTACACTCGTAGATAACTGATAATGAAAAGATTAATATACACACACACACACACACACACACACACACACACACACACACACACACATATATATATATATATATATATATATATAGATAGATAGATAGTTCGACACAATTCTTTAAATGTTGCAACATCCTAATCTTCTCAAACGGATGCGTAATTAATGGAAAAATATTTCAAAGACTATACTTGATCTCAAGTAATACCTTCATCAAATAATTCCAAACAAATGGCATTTTAGTAAATAAAGTAGATCAGTCTGCTTAACCGATATAAATGTTCAATTGCTTTTCACTTTTTAAAAGTGGTTGTAATTGCAAAATATTAATATTTCTACTTTCTATATTACTAATATAGACTCAATTCCCCAAAATAGTGAAATGTTTGCATGTCGAATTTTCTTTTTATAAATTTTCTCTTTTTTTTCTTTTTAACTATGTTACCGCCAAAATTATATATATATATATAAATATTAATTAAATGTCTGATTATACTACGGTGTAAGCGACATCGATTCAAGTGGTGGCCGCAGCCGCCTGTTTGATAATCAGATAAGTCGTTCATTGGATGTAGTGGAACGAGATAGGGACTCGCGAAATGCCTCTGGCATAGGTGTAACACGAACACGCCTTAGCCTACCTCACAACGCCTGGCGCGAGTCCAAAATATCAAGCAAGTTCATCAAGCATCATAGAGGTCAGCGATCGATATTTGATCGTTTCCTGTGGATTGGATCCAAGTCTATCAAACGGTGAACGGCCTGTGTTTTGTTATTTTTTTTGTTTTTATTTTCCTTTGTCTCGGATTGAGACTAGACTAAAACAAAAAACCATATATATATATATATATATATATATATATATATATATATATATATATATATATACTCGAGAGCGCCGCAATCCAGAACTACGAAAATGTTAATTTGCACCCCGGTTTTCCCAATCTCACCTTTGCTTATGGAAATGATGCTGAAACAGGCATAATAAAAAGTCCAAGGAAAACGGTTGAATTCCCTTCATTTTAACATTTCGTGACATTGCCTTTTACCTGAACTACATATTCTGTTAATCTTCTTGAATGATTTGTGAGTGTTTTTTTTCTATTCCATGTAATTTTTAAAATTTTGCGTTCAAAAATTCCCTGTCACGTGAGCGTTAAAAAAAAACCATTACGTGAGCGTACTTAAACAAAACGGTAAACTGCAAAAATGTTATTTCAAATCGCCTGTAGACACTACTCATGGTAGTAAACTAGGTCGCGTAACAACTTTTTAACAAATGGAATATATATATATAAGAAAAAATAGCTAGACACGTTATTTCATGGTAAATCGGATGTATAGGCCTATTTTAGACGAACCATCATCAGCTTCCGTCTTTATTGTACAGAAGATTTTACACGAATGAAATTCACAAACAAAGAACCCAAAAAATAAAAATAAAAATAAAAATAAAGATTGCTCCCTTAAAAGAGGAAATTTAAGAAAAATACATCATTACATCAGTTCGGCGAATACACACACGCATTCATACATAAGCACATATATACGCAACATATAATCAAAGAGCACGCGTAAGAGCGTATGTTAAAGATACATTATGCAAGGCAGTTAGACTGCTGACACGTAGATTTGAAAAGTAAAAAAGTGGGTTAAGTGAGAGAGAGCGATAGCGTTAAAGAGAAAAGTTAAGTATCTTAAAGCGTAAACGAAAAGGGAAAAAAGAAGAAAGAAGAGAGGAATAAATTTAAATTAGAAAGAAAAGATGATAGGAGAAAATGAAAATAAAAAATAAAAATAAAGATTATATAATAACGGTGAAAGGATAAGAAATTAGAGTCTAAAAAATTTACGAAAATTAAAAATATATAAGATATAATGAGATAATAGTTAATCAATCTGTTGTAATCACAAATACCATCACACCATTATATAATCAAAATTATACTAATTATACAATCTACAAAACAAATATAATACAATATAAAGTTTTAAAAAATTTATTTAAAAGTAAGCCTAATTATTCTATTTAAATTTATTTGTTTAAACTTTATCATTTAGTTTAAAAATAAATCTAACATATTAATAGTGAAAGGAAAAGAAATTGGAATCTAAACAAAATCTAAGAAAATTAAAAAGATTAAAATATAATAGTTAATCAATCCGTTTTAATCACAATTACCACCACACCACAATATAATCAAAATTAAACTAATTATTCGGTTAACAATACAATTGTAATACGATATAGCGTTAATAATGTAGGGAAAATATTCGGTCAACAGTACAATTATAATGCAATATAACGTTAATGTAAAAAAAACCCTATAAATGTAAACATACAACTCACACACACACGTAAATGCCTATACACACATACACGCACACTCATATATATGTACATACATATATGTACACATACACACACACACACTCATATATATATATATATATATATATACGAACACAAATATATACACACATACATCCGCAAAAACAAATATGTAAGCAATACCATAGACATATATAAACCTGTATATATATATATATATATATATATATATATATATATATAAACATCGATACATATAACAATAAGGTACAAATAAATAATAGATATTCCGTAAGATAGTGTGATGTGTGTAAAGTCTTCAGAGGAATCATTGATGGGCTAAAAGTTTAATTTAAATCGGCTTCTATGTCCTCAGATTCAGCAGGTCTAATTGTTTTTTGTGTTTGATAATAATAATTTTTTCATCAAGGCATAAGTGAAAGCAATCTTTGAAGTTGATGGGTGTCTTAGATTTTTTAATGATATTCCATTTAATCACAGAGGTTAAGTTCTTGTCTTTCAATGACCAGAGATATTTGGATAGAGAAGTCTGGTTTCTTAATTCAGGGTTGGAAAAGGAGTGTGTTACTTCCAAGCACCTGCTGAAATACCAAAGTAGTATTTCTTCAAGTTTGTATTTTTTTACGGTATATCATACCTTGGTATACCACCCTTTCTGTCATACATTCTCCACCAATGGGACACTCATTTTTGATTCTGCAATTGCATTTAGGTGTATGGCTGTCATGTCCAGCTGCATTCCTTATGTCTTGTGAATTCCGGGCAACTCTAGGGTTGCCTTGGTTAGGAGTTGCAGAACTAAGGCTGGCTCGACTAGAAGTTGTTACTCTGGAGCTGTCTTGATCAGTGTTAGCAGATTTCGGGTTACCAATTTGGTTTTTATATCTCGATAAAGTTCTTCTATTGTGGGAGCTGATTATACTTTCTATATTTTTATTTAGTACACGAATAGCTAATTTTTAGAGTTTTCCTATTAGATATTCTATGAAGAGTCTAGAATTGCTAAAATGTTTATCTACTAGTTTTAGAAAATATTTACCGCTATTAATACTACATAATTTGCAAAATCGATGGTTGAACCAAATTGCTTTCTTTCTTCTGTTGGTCTTATTATATTTTAAGGATTCGTCATAAAAAAGCGGCTTTTGAAATCCGCTCTTATGTAAAGCCTCATTATATGTTTTTTTTTTGTGTGTGCGTCGAAATTTTTTGGTTAGAAGATAGTATGTTAATTCTAACATAAAATTAACGGAGTTAGGAATATTTGTCAGTACATGTGAGGGGTGGTTGGAATTGATATTGAGGTATAAAGGTGTTTGACTAGGTTTTGGTAGGGTCTAAAACTGTTACCATATATATATATATTCCATTTCTAAACGAGTTATTCCGTTACCCATTATATATATATATATATATATATATATATATATATATATATATATATTTCTAAACGAGTTATTTCGCTACCCATGTTTCTACCAGAAGTGGTGTCTTCAGGCGATTTTTAATAATTGATTTTACCGTTTACCGTTTTTCTTTTTAAGAACGCTCTTGTAATGCTGTTTTATTTGAACGTTCACGTGTCAGGGAATTTATGAACGCGCAATATCTAACTTAAGACGGATTATTACGTTTTATTTATGGTTGTATGTACCTAAGAGGTAATTTGTAGTGTGGATGGATTTAGTCATAATTTCTGTACTTTCATTTAACAGTTCGTCTTTAATTGGGAAAATCATACTTTCTAATTTTTCTTCTTGTCACAGTCTACATATTTTTCCACCATTGTAAGGCTTGGCTGGTTTTACAATTCTCCACGTTATGTCTGGGTCTTTTCCATATTTTGATTTCAATTTCCAGACGTGGTTAGCTAATTTTTTATTGTTTTTTACTTTTTCTATTTTAAATGTAGATCTGTGGTTGAACCACCTGGTCTTAAAGCTTTATATATATATATATATATATATATATATATATATATATATAATTCTATGATTTTGGGTTCTCAAAAAAGTGCTCAATACAATAAATGAATGTAGAGCATAATATAACCATAGAATAATAAATTAACAATACATTACGACAGGGAAATTTCTATTTCGAGATTTTTAACTCGTCTTCAGACAATGTTTGGTGTTAGGTTAGGAACAATTAACAACAAACACTGCCTGAAGAGGAGATAAAATCTCGAAACATAGAAATTTCCGTGTCTCAATTTATTGTTAAATTATAATTATATATATATATATATATATATATATATATATATGTGTGTGTGTGTGTGTGTGTGTGTGTGTGCGTGTGTGTATGTGTGTGCGTGCTAAATCAATAGCAATCACTCGGACATATGAAACATTCGTACAATTTTACACAATTTATCTCTGAATATAATTTTTTTTTCTTGAGTCATTGACAAGATGAATTTAAGCGTTCAACTTGATTCGAAACTGTGTCTCATTGTTTTAATGTTGAAAAAATATTTCCGATTTCATGCCTCCCTGATAACTACAATCTTCAAATAATGGAACATAAATTCTTAATTTCCCCTCGTCTTCAAGCCAGTTCCTTTTTCTCAATCTTTCCCATTTTCTTCCATCCTCTAACACCCCTTGCATTCTACTGTCATTGTTGCCTTGCTTGGGGTGAAATAACGTAAAAAAAAAAAAATAAATTCACACATTCTCTGTTTAAATTAGAATTTAAGCATGCGTAATGAATACAGCGTCCCCAAAACAATAACCTCCTAAAACACTACAGCCTTAATCGAAACAAAAAATATTTATAAAATAAAAAAATATATAAATTCTAGCCCCAAAATATTAGATCCAGTAACATAAAACATGCAGAAAAGAAAAAAGAAATTCCTCCGGGTTGAAAAAAAATTACACTTCATTTTCGATTTCTCGTTGAAAAAGTTACACAGACGTGTCCGAAAATTCCGATTTTTAAAATTTTTTCATTGGATTGTTGCATTTTGGCGTAACCCATTCGGCGTCAGAACATTTCGACGTCCCTGTCTTTAAAAATGGATTAATATATTTTTTTTTTTTGCAAGGAAAATAAAAACATACTTTTAATCGACATTATTTTCATTTATTTTTCAAATCAAATGTTGTAGCTTTTTTAATTGATAAAATAACGTAAAATTAAAACGTGAATTTCAAAACATTTATCAGAAAAATATATGCAATATGCAATCTCACTTATCATCAATCTTTCCGTTTTCATCACCAGAATTTTAAATCAGGATCAGTTTTACTCATTGCGTCAAAAATAAAAAGATATTGTGTACCACTTTGTTTCTTCAACGCTTTGATTAAAGTTTTGCTGCTATTTCGAAAGATGGGGTTTTAAAAGCTGAAAATGTTAAAGTTTAACCAAGAGTTAATTTTCTATCAAAATTTCTAACTTTGGTCTAATTAGAATATTTGACAATTAAAACTCTTGCGAATAGATTATCTAATTTGACTATTAAGAATGGGAGAGGGAGTTAACAAGCCAAAAAAGTTGACTTCTTTGTTAATAATCAGACACTAAAACGTTTGGCCGAAAGAAATTCCCGCCAAAGCGGCAACGCCGAATTATCAACGCCAAATGTTCTACGGCGAAACATCTCACTCCTCTAATGACATCGATATGCTCGTTGAATTTGAATTACTGAACTTTGCTTTTTCAGAGAAAGATCTAATTACTTGTGTTCGTCTTTCAGTCGTGTGTTTTATATGATTAATTTCCGAATCGCACTTCATTAAAATACCTAGAATAAAACTGAAACAAATTAATAAACCAAAGAGTTATTTATCTTTCAGGAGCTTTGGTGACAGTTAAGACATGCACGTTTTTTACTATTCTGTTGTCTTTCACTTTCTACACCATATTTTCTTTTTAATGGACGTTTTTCTGGTCACGTCTCCAGAACATTAATTCATGATCACTTACATTCGTTGTGTCAAAAATAAAAGAGTATCCATCTTGTATCACTTTGTTTCTTCCATGCTTTGATTAAATTTTTGATGCCTTTTCAAACGATGGAGTTTTAAAAATAAACAAGTTTAATTTCAACCAAACTTTAAATTCTATGTAAATTTTTAGCTTTTGGACTAATTGGAATATCTTAAACTATTACGAAAAGAATATCTAATTTGCCTATTAAAAATGAAAGAAAGCGTTAAGAGCAATGAGCAGGCAAGGTGACTTCTTAGTTATTAATCCAACGTTAACACGTCCCTTCACCGAAACATTTTCAGATACGCCGTATGGGTGATGTTGAATGGGCAACGCCGAATGGGTTAAGCAGGAACGTCTCATTCTTCTTTGTCACAATGCATCCATTTGGTCAAAATGCCTATTAATACACAATAAATATTATTAGACATATTATCAATAATATTTTTTTCCGAATTTCTTTCACCTATAGTTTTAAAAGCATAAATCTACAATCTTCTCCCTCATACATATATATATAATCCATCAATTTCTGAAAAAAAGTTTTGATGGAAGCGTATAATTTCGTTAAAAGGTACATAAAAATACCAACTGAACATACTGATATAATCCTACATTGCTACAAATCAATAGTTTTCCACAAATGTAAAGCATGGATTAAAAAATCAAACAACGGCACATTTGATGTACCATAAGGATCGTATGACGGAGCGTAAATTTCAGAATTGATAGGCATATATATTTTAAATAAAATCAAGAAAATAATCCATATAGATAACCACGGATTATAGAGATGACGGATTATAGAGATGACGGATTAATGATAGCACCGGACGACAAAAGAGAAAATGATAAAATAATAAAAGTACTTTACAAATTATTCAAACAACAAGATTTTGAGATAATAGTAGAAACAAATAGAAAAGTAGTCCAATATTTAGAAGTAGAATTAAATTTACCAACTAGCAATGTTTTTACGTATATGAAAGCAAACACAAATTTGAAGTGCATAAACACAATATCTAACCATCCCAAAGGCATAATCAAGCACATTCAGAAAAGACTAGAACACAGGCTATCAGAAAGTTCAATATTTGATGAAAAGAAAAATAAACTATGAAGAAACACTAAGGAAATCTGGTCATACGAACATTTTAAATACAATCTCCAATCAAACAGACAAAAAAATACGATGATAGAAAATCAAACGTTATCTGGTTCAACCCACCATTTAAATTAGAATTAAAAATCAAAATAGAACAAATATTTTAAAAACTGATCGTTAAACACTTTGCAGAAGCTCAGAACTAAATTAACTTTTAATAGGTATACAATAAAACTGAATTATACCTGTACTAGAAACTTAGAAAATTTCATAAAGAAACAAAACACCAGAAATTTAAATAGCACTATACATAACAAGATCATTGATAAGGAATGTAACTGCAGGGGAAAAAAAATAAACGCCCGCTTCAATGATTTTGTTATACAATAGAAGTCATTTACAAAGCAAAGGTTCATGACATAAATGATCAAAACAAAACATATTTGGATTCAACCAAAGATAATTTTACGACCAGATGGTTTAATCACAGGTCTACATTTAAAACAGAAAAAAATTTAAAAATTGTACAAAATGGCTAACCACTTGTGAAAACTGAAATTAAAATATGAAAAAGACGCAGACATAACGTGGAGTATAGTGAAAACAGCCAAGCTTTTAACTGTAGTAAAATATATCGACGGTGTCAGGAATAAAAGTTAGCTATCACCTTATTTCCAAATAAAAATGAATTACTGAATGAAAGAACAGAAAGTATGACTAAGTGTAGCCATAGCATAAAATACCTATTAGACTCATACAACCATGGATGAAAACGTTATAATTTCTTTTAATTTGGAAAATTGCGTTGTGAGAGATGTAGCGTTAGTCTTCGAGTTAATTTCGTAGTGGTATGACCGATTTAATTATTTACGAAATTGGGCGGATCGAAAAGGCAGTTATTCAAAGGACAAATAAATTCATTGGCTCGTTGTAGGTTAGATCTTGCGAGTTAAATATTAATTTTGACAATGAGGTTAGCCGTTTTAAATTTTATGTAGTAGATAATTAATTTAATTATTTTTGTTTAAGTTTCATGTAGTGAAAACGATCGGTATGTTGTTAGGGTTTGCGTCGTTGATATTATTCAATGTTGGGTGTTTAACTTTTTTCAATAATGCCTCCTTTACTTGTAGTCTTTTTTTTGCATGTGAATGATATTTGTGTTGCCAACAAGCTTGTTACGGATAGGTTTTGGTAGTTTTCCGTGTGTGCTGAAATGTGATCGAATTGATCTCCGTTGAGAGAAATGTAGCGTCAGTCTTCGAGTTAGTTTAGTAGTGGTATGACTGTTAGGGCGTCGCTCCTATTTGACTACAAATGGACTGTTCCCATTGCTATATATAGCAATGGTGGATTCTCTACAAGGGAGTCGTAGCGAGTCACTAGACTGACGACTCTACGACACTGTCAGCTGTCTGCCTTCGGGTAGAGGGCGCTCTCTGCTTCCGAGCAGAGAGCAATAACCCAGTCGTGGTTCCGCCGAAGGGTAGAACCACGACTGGGGAAAAATAGACAGACATTTTTTGGCCCGGTTATATGGCCGGGAATACCCACTATCAAATGACCATGTGTCACATCCAGCCTTGCGTGGGAAGGCTAGTAAATACAGTCGTAGAGTGTCACTTGAGAGTCTCTAATGAGTTACTGAAGAGTCAGTGCGAGTTAGTGAGGAGTTAGTCACACTTCCGGTGGCGTACCGTAGGTAATCACGTATACACACGTCTTACGACGGATTGGACTCTTGTATCTTTCTATTGTAAATATTACTAATCACTTCTGTACATACTAACCGTCTTTCCCCGGAATACAACTTATATTCTGATTCTGTTGTTGAGTTATTCATTTATACTTGGCGACATAACAATGACTGATTTAATTATTTTCGAAATCGGGTTGATCGAGAACGCAGTTCTTCAAAGGACAAATAAATTCGTAAGTATTATTGGCTCGTTGTCGTTTAGGCATTGCGAGTGAAATGTTATTTTTGACGATTAGGTTAGCCGTTTTAAATTTTATATAATATATGATTAATTTTATCTGCTCATTGATTGAAAAGTAACTTCCCATTTTAAAGTCAGTCAGTTAAGTGCCATATGTGATACACGCTTGGGCGATCATGTCTCGAAAGAGACATGACTGACTGGGCAGAAGATTATCCCCCAGTAAGTTGCCATTGCTTTCTGCGGTAGACTGGTTGCTATAGAACCCAATCTGTCCTGTTATTTAACCCATAACTGGAAGGAAAAGACGGATTAATACCTTTCCCAAGGGTATTTGCGCGTAAGCAAATGCAATGAATTCATCTGGGATTTGAACTCGTCTAGCCGATTTGCCGTTCCGAGTCGATATCCATTGCACCACAACGCACATATGATTTATTCATTAACCATAATTTTTAAAAGAAATGCATACGAGAGAAAAGCGTTTAGCATGAGGTTTTTCAAAATTCGATATGAGGATTTGAGTTTGCTACCGGCCTCACGATTTGCCCAGGAATGACATCAACGGTTATCACCAGAGGCACTGATCGAATAGAAGATATAACTTCTTGTATTTGCCCTTCAAAGTCTTCCAATGTTTGGTATGGTATAGTTTGTTTTTTAATCATTTCACCCCAGGCAATGTAACCTGCTGCCACTTTTGCGCAGTGGGTTACATAGGGGAGAGTGATGAGAAAAAGTGGTTACTTATAGGAAATGTCGGAAGGAGGGTGATAGACGGATGGGGATACCGAGGATGAGGGTTGAGTAGATGGGAAGAGTGTTTGAGAGAATGGATGCGAGTTAGTGTGAGAAGAGATGTGATAAGTCCTTACACTTATATTCATGGAGATTGTAGCTGTCGGAGAAGCAGGTATATGAAAAGGAATTCCAAAGGCGGGAAGTGCAAGTAAAGAAGCTGTTAGAGTAGAAATTGCGGTTACATCTTATATGTTTGACTGTAAAAGAGTGGGAACTAGTTGCTAATCTAGTATCCCGTGCAAATTCATAACTAGGGGACACCAATGATCTAAGTTCATCAAAGCAGATGCTATAAAAGTATTTATAGAAGAGGCACAGGAAAGCCACATCACGCCGGTGAGAGAGTGACTGCAGCTGGGCTTATTTCTTTAATCAACCGCAAAGAATAAGGCATGACTCCTGTCTGGACTGTTACGCCTAAAATAAGGTGCTGCTGTTTGATCCCCCTCTAGGCCAAAACCTGTCACATCGCTTCGGTAATGTAAGTCGTCGAAAAAATATCCACGTGAAGAAAAAACCAGTTATTTTTGTTTCTTCTTTTTTATTTCTAGTCTCGTTGAGAAAATACACAAGCTATACAGAAACTTCTGGTTTGTAAACTCTTTCTCATCATGGATTCTAGTGGTCAAATACACTACTAATATACAGTAATACTATTAATCTTATTTAAAATATTATTATTTTGTTGTTTTTTATCTCTCGAATTTTCTTTCAACCGCCTAATAAACACACACACACACACACACACACACACAGACACACACACACACACACACACACACACATATATATATATATATATATATATATATATATATATAGACAAAAATCTAAGCAAGAGTCAACAACCTACCACGGTTTCGCCCTACGGCTCGTCAGGGAAATTGGCTGAGGAGCCGTAGGGCAAAACCGTGGTAAGTTGTTGGCTCTTGCTTAGATTTTTGTCTTTGTTTGCTCTACTTTCGTATTGAGCTCTTTAGTGTTAGGGTTTTCGTATTGGGTTTTTTTTTTCTTATTCGCGCTTGACTTTTTGTTCATGTACTTCGTTTGTTTCTTTTTTTAACATCCCCTTCTTTTCCCTCCGAGTTCGTTCTCGGTGGGTTGTACAAGACGATTGAAATTATAACTTAATTAATACTAGTTTCGGCAGAGTTAGTTCGGTTACTATTGGTATTGTTATTACTATAGTTAATTTATATATATATATATATATATATATATATATATATATATATATATGATCTCGGATCTGAAGATGGTCTCGGAAAGAGGTTGAAAGTACTTGGGTACCTTAAAAAATGAATGAAAATAACATCTGTCATCGTTACAGCTCATATCTGACAACTTTTGATTGCAATACGCGAACGATTATCCAAGAGTATGAACGGATTTTATTAAAAATAAGCAAACATAGTGTTTGCAATTTATTTAATCTGATATGTTTATTAGAAAATTTTCTGCCTAAATACACAAATTTTAATATATATATATATGCCCTTGTGCAGCTTATTTGAACCAAAACGAATAATGCCTTCCTAGGATCTTTCGTATATTCCTTTGTCACGCATATGTCATCCCACGGCGTTGTTGTATCTTCCGACCGCATGTCACTTTACGTTTTGAACTTATGGATCCAGTGTGTTTTTCGCCTTGGTGACATGATTGACAGTTGATAAACTGACACCAACAATATCCATGATCTCCCTGCAGGGCTAGCCAGTGTGATCGTGCTGCATTATAATTTTTGTACGCTTCCTTGAAGTAACAGCCACCGCAGACAAGGTAATATTGTTCAAGGCCAAACAAATTTCAACATACATCCCGAAAATTGATTCATGTTAAGGCACATCACTGCAAATAAGGAAAAAAACATGTAAAAAAAAATGGAAATTGATTATATCCTCTAACTCAAGTTGGTGTAAAACTGACCGTATTTTGCAAAAAATGAACTAAAACATAATTTTTAATTAATGCACAAGTATCTATCTATCTATCTATGTCTGTTCATATCTATCTATCTATCTATCTATCTGTACATATCTATCTATCTATACATATCTATCTATCTATCTATCTATACATATTTATCTATACATATCTATCTATCTATCTATCTATCTATACATATTTATCTATACATATCTATCTATCTATCTATCTATACATATTTATCTATACATATCTATCTATCTATCTATCTATACATATTTATCTATACATATCTATCTATCTATCTATCTATCTATACATATTTATCTATACATATCTATCTATCTATCTATCTATACATATTTATCTATACATATCTATCTATCTATCTATCTATCTATCTATCTATCTATCTATACATATTATTCATACATATCTATCTATCTATTTATCTATACATATTTATCTATACATATCTATCTATCTATCTATCTATACATATTTATCTATACATATCTATCTATCTATCTATCTATACATATTTATCTATACATATCTATCTATCTATCTATCTATCTATACATATTTATCTATACATATCTATCTATCTATCTATCTATCTATACATATTTATCTATACATATCTATCTATCTATCTATCTATACATATTTATCTATACATATCTATCTATCTATCTATCTATCTATCTATCTATCTGTACATATCTATCTATCTGTACATATCTATCTATCTATCTATCTATCTGTACATATCTATCTATCTGTACATATCTATCTATCTATCTATCTATCTGTACATATCTATCTATCTGTACATATCTATCTATCTATCTATCTATCTATCTGTACATATCTATCTATCTGTACATATCTATCTATCTATCTATCTGTACATATCTATCTATCTGTACATATCTATCTATCTATCTATCTATCTATCTATCTATCTATCTATCGCTGCACTTACTTGAAAAATTTCTCACAAAGATATATATATATATATTTCACACAAATATAAATTAGCAATGCGTAATAGAATATATTGAGTGAATTAAGTTGATTTTCTCGCAAGATATTTGGGGCACTAGAGGAAATGATACATGTCGAAAATACGGATTTGAAAATGTCATAATATTTCCAGCTGTGTCTGTTTATACATATCAGATGTTTAGCAATAAACATGCGGCAAATTTCAAATTAATTTAGTACAACAGCACGCAATCCTTCTGCAATGGACGTTATTTACCCCATATTATACCCGACCTAGTCCTTACCATCAGCTGATTCATGTTAATTATATATATATATATATATATATATATATATATATATATATACTACGGTGCAAAAGTATTAGAACAAGAACTATTTTATATTTTATGAGGCATATTGACAGAAAAAACAATTTAATTAATGCAATATAATTTGAATTACTCAACAAATGCCTTAACAAGAAAAATTCTTGTTACCAAATAAATTTAATATTTAGTATAATAGCCTTTTGCTTTGATCACAACCTTCATTCTGTCAGGCATTGGCATCACAATCTTCTTCAATGTATCTAAAGGTATATCCTGCCAAGCAGATTGTATTTGTTCCCAAAGTGTTTCTTGCGAAGTAACATTTGATTTATGATTTTTTTAATCCGAAATATCTCATAGAGGGTCAGTAGACTAGTTTCAAAATAACTTGTTTAATCGAAAATAGGAAAAAATTAAATATCACTGCTTTTTAATACATTTCTTTTACACATAGTTTTAAATAATCAATATTTATTAGCAATTTACTTAACTTTTCACTCCTGTTTTAATACTTTTGCACACTACCGGTAGTATGCAAAAGTGTTAGGACAGGGGTGATTTTAAACTTTATTTTGATTTACACAGTACTTATCATTATAATTTAATACTGTATATACATATAGTCGTTCATATAGAAGTACTACATAAATATAGTATCAAATTATAATGATATATAGTACTGAAATATATATGGGACATATCCATTTAATTATATATATATATATATATATATATATATATATATATATATATATATCCACAGACAGATCTGTTTCACTGTATCACAGCTCATCAGTATGGTTAGACATCCCGATTGCTTTTTAACCCAGGATTGAAACCCAACTGAACTGGCGTCAGTCGGCGATGATAGCTCTGAGCTATGGGTGAAAAGTCAAGTCATATCTGAGTAAGACCACCATTGTTTTCTTTACAGTTTGTTTGTTTCTTTGTTTTTTCCCCGGTTTTTATTCATTTTTAAATCTCATTGTCTTCTTTTTTCTTTCTTTTCTCTGTCTTTAATCTAGTCAGCTTGGCTTTTTCTGTTTTTCCTTTCTCTCTCCATTTTCTTCAATACCGCAAATGTTTTTAACTTTTTCCTTCTTATTTTTCTCAATTTTTATTCCTTCTCCAGTTTTTCTTTTTACTCATTCTTTTCTTTTTTTTATTTTTTATATCACTTTTTCTTCTTTAATCTTTTCGTTTGTCTTTCTAACCGTCGTTTTTTTGTTTTTCCTTCTTCCGACAACATTCCCCTGATATATCATTAGACTTGTCGTCTCAAACTACAGAAAAGTCCTCTAGAAAAGTCTGTCACTGTAGACATCGTTCCCACAGCAGATAATTTCGGCAATGCAATGTGCAGCCAAGTGCAAGCCACTCCAGAGATAATTAATGTCACTGCACATGCCTCAGAGAACCTAATTTATAAGTAATTCTGAAGGCGAAACTGCCAGAATGCGCCCACATTTTCAACTGACTTGAAATCCACGACACATCAGTTAACGCTTGCTTGAAGATTGACCAAGAAACATGGCGAACTTAGTTCTTAATGTGGCGTTTTTTATCATATTCAGTTTTTGAAGATCTCCTCTTTTGAGTACCGTACTTGATGTGCGTTGTGGTACAGCGGATATCGGCTCGGAACGAAAAATCGGGGAGCCGAGTTCGAATTCCAGCCGAATTCATTGCATTCACTTACGCGCAAATACCCTTGGAAAAAGTATTAATCCGTCTCTTCCTTCCAGTTATGGGTTAAATAACAAGACAGATTGGGTTCTATAGCCTCGGTTGGCAATTAGTCAACCACAGAAAGCAACGGCAACCTACTGCGGGATAATCCTCTGCCTAGTCAGTCATGTCTCTTTCGAGACATGATCGTCCAAGCGTGTATCACGTATGACACTTAACTGACTGACTGAATATAATAGCTGAAAACATGATTGAAGCTTTTACTGGGCATAAAATGGGGGATCAGTTTTATATTGTCATGAAGTAATGAACTGATCCCCCACTAATTACTACTTAATAATATAACACATCTCTTCCCCTTCTACCTATCAGTCAAATAACAGGACAGATTGGGTTCTATAGCTTTGGTCGGCAACCAGTCTACCGCAGAAAGTAATGGCAACCTACTGCGGGATAATCTTCTGCCCAGTCAGTCATTTCTCTTTCGAGATATGATCGCCCAAGCGTGTATCACGTATGGCACTTAACTGACTGACTGACTTGCTGTCCGATTGATATCGGTTCGAGAAATCGGAGAGCTGATTTCGAATTCCTGTCGAATTCTCTGCATGAATTTGTCTTTGCTCCCTCCAGTTATGTGTTATATAGCAGCACAGATTGTTTTCTACAGTTGTTAAATGCAACGTCAATTGCTATTTTTATCTAGTTGATTCCCATCCATCTCTTATCTTTTCTTCAACTTCCCTATAGCTGCAATCTCTGAAGGTTTAAATGAAACGTCAATCGACATTTCTATCTACTTGATTCCTGTTCATCTTTTATCTTTTCCTTGACACTCCGGTACCTAAATCTAACTTCTGTGCATCAGTGGCATTTTTGCCTTACTTGGGGTGTAATGATTACATAAAAATATCATTTCCCTCTAAAAAGTACACCATCATGACTCATCGCAGATTTTTTTTTTATTATTTGTATGGATTGCCATAACAAAGTGTAATGGTTTCATATTGCGTTCGAAACGATTTTAAATTCAGGGCTACTATTTTCATAACAGTTTTTAGACTATTCCACTGCAGGACGTAGGCGATCAATATTCTCCACAGATGCCTTTCTTTTATTCTTTCTCAAAAGTTGACGATTTAGAAATTATTTTTATATTTGTTTTTTGGAGTCTTGAAACTTTTACGCTTTGGCGATTATGACTCTCCACAAATAAATGTTCTATATTATATATTAATTTCCCTTTGGAAACAATGAAAAGAGTACTGGATTGTTATGTGATATCTGTTTTTCTATATGGCAGCGAATACTGGACGATCTCCTCAATGCTAAGGGAGAGCATCGAGGCAAACACAAATCTGGTGCTACAGAAGGATGCTGTGGATACCATGCACCGAACATGGGAGCAACAACAGGGTTTGTTGAGAGGATGTAAATGAAAAGGAAACATACATAGCATCAGGAGGCGATAGCTCATGTTTATCAGACACGTAATAAAGAAAGAGGGCTAGGAGAATCTAATACTCACAGGGCGGCTAGAGAAAAAGACGGACAGGAGAAATCAACGCAAGGTATACTTGATAGTTTTGAGCCAGTGGATGGCAATGTAGGTTTTAGGAGAGATGCCAAGAGGGAAAGTGTTTATATAAACAAAGGATAGGATAAGTAGAGGTCCATGGTCGCCTGAGAGTAGAAAAATGGGGATTTTGGAGGAGTTGTCCTTCCTCTAACTACCACACAAGCCTGGAGAGTTAAGTCTACCCTATTCTTTAACCGATAAAGAATAGAATTTATGATTTCGCAAGAGTCAGTTAAGTGCCAAACGTTATATACGCTTTAGGCGATCATGTCTCGAAAGAGACATGACTGACTTGGCAGAAGGTTTTCTATACTGCTATGTAAACTATAGCTGAAAGGAGAAGAGACGGATAGTATTTATAAGTAATAATTAGTGGGGGATCAGTTTATTATTTCATAACAATAGAAAATCGATCCCCCACTTTATGTTCAGTAGAAGTTTTACTTATATTTCCACCTATTATCTTCATTCAGTCAGATCAGTGCCATACGTGATACCCGCTTTGAGCGATCATGTCTCGAAAGAGACATGACTGACTGGGTAGAGGTTTATCCCGAAGTAGGTTGCCATTGCTTTCTGCGGTAGACTGGTTGCCAGCCAGTGTATTACTTCATAACTATAGAAAACCAGCCCCCCCCCCACTTTATGCCTAGTAGAAGTTTTAATTATGTTTCCAACTATTATAATCAGTCAGTCAGTTAAATGCCATACATGATACATGCTTTGGGCGATCACGTCTCGAAGGATACTTGACTGACTGGGCAGTGGATATTGCTGTAAGTTGCCATTGTTTTCTGAGGTAGACTGGTTGCCAGCCAAGGCTCTAGAACCCAAATTGTTTTGTTATTTAACTCATAACTTCAGGGAAGAGATGGATTAATACCTTTCCCAAGGGTATTTGCACGTAAGTGAATGCAAGTAATTCAACTGGAATTCGAACTTTGGCTCCCCGATTTGTCATTCCAAGCCGATATCCACTGCACCACAATACACATCCCAGCACGAGAGACAAAACAAAAAAGTAAACTTAGTTGGCCGATTCCGTCTTACGTTCCAATAACCGTCTCTTTTAAGTTATTTTATTTTACACGTAACTTTGTAAACCACATAGCCATATTGATGAGAATGGGGTTTACGCCGTTTGTGTGTTGTTAAACGTCCACAGTTTCAGATAATATCATCGTATATCCTGACAAATCACGACCTTAATTTCCCACGGGGAGGTAGGTATGTTATGTGCGTAAAGACTGCTTTTGAGTTCAGATCCCCAACGGACACCAAACGAGAAATAATATTTGACTGTACTAAGGAACTCGTAACTTTTCTGTTGTTTAATTTATATGAAAATATCAACAATAACTTTAATTAACTTTTGTCTTCTTGGTTGTTTAACCAAATTAGTCGGCGTTTATTTCATTTTGTTTTCGGGTATGCGTTACTCTCATTTTATTACTAAATTTTTTCAAACGTTAAAACACTTGTGCAAATTAATTGAAACAAAACGAATAATTCTCTTTTAGATTCTTCCAGACTTTTCCTGATTACGTATACGAGGAATTTTGAAGTCGTTTTCTTCCATCCGACCGAATTTTCTTTTACGTTTTGGATCCACTTTGTTTCTTCTCTTTAAATCTTTGAAGCAAAAAATACCAGCAATCTATTTATGAAGAAGAATATTACTAACAATACATTTTTGAAGAAAAAAATGTTAAAAGCAATATGTGTTTGAAAGAAAGTCCTCTTTACCAAAATATGTCAATGAAACTGATCTACAAACTGATTTCTATTTGTACGTATCTATTGTAAAAATGGATATGCGTTGTAGTACAGTGAATATCGTCTAGGAACGTTGCCAAATAGTCTACCGCAGAAAGTATGGCAACCTATTGCGGAATAATCTTCTGCTCAATCTGTCATGTCTCGAAAGAGACATGACCACCCAAAGCGTGTATCATGTATGGCAGTCAACTGACTGATCTTTGACATAACACAAATCAAGTCGGTAATCCAGCTCCGACCTAAAAAATTGTAGCATGCCTTGCGTAACATTCGCCTCAGTGATTCTCTGCTTATGTTCCTTGAGGCTGTCGGAAAAGGTGGCATATAGACTAATCCAGTCACATAGCCGCACAGAGAAAAATCAGAAGATATCATGTCAGGTTAACGTGGTAACCATTTCAACAGATTAATTGTAATTATCACTAGTATATTATCATCGATTTCTTATTGAAGTGTCGAAAAATGTAATTTCGCTTCTCCTGTTCGTCGTTCGCTCCCGATGAATGTAAATATGTTGAAATCTTAGCTACACGTTGTCTCATCTCTTGCGAATCGGGGTCTAGCATCTCTGACAATGACTGGACTGAATGTTAATATTGGCGAATCCGTTTAGTCTGCTACAAACTAAAGAGGAAAAACCGCTAATTCATATGCAAGATATCAGCAATATTAAATGGTGTTTATTGAATATCTTCCTAAGTTCTGCATCGACGTAGATGTGTGATCGTTCTAAGGTATCAATTTATTATTTCCACGCATTCAGTTTTATGCATTTAGTCGTCTATATTTCGGAGATGAGGTAGTATTTCCAGTATTTACATTATTCGGACTATTCTCCTCATCTTTGTTGTCATTTTTACGACGTTTCGGTCGTTGTATATTCTAGTCTTCTTCAAGTGCTAGGAATTTTAAACCGAACCCTTTATTACAATCACTGCGGTATATGAACTCCATTCCTTGTGTAAAGCCTCGATTGGAAGTCATGAGTAATCTCCCTCTAACCCTGCAAGTTATTTGTTCACCACTGCTGTAGACTTGTATGGAATTCACAACTCTAAGAGTCAAGTCAGGAACTAACCAACGTCTATATCCACTGGGCCGTGTGTCCTTAAGGACTGAAGAGGGCCGGAGCATACAATTGCCGAAACTTCGTACAAATGGCAACACAGATGAGGACAATAGTCCGAATAATGTAAATACTGTAAATACTACCTCATCTCAGAAATATAGACAAATAGAATGATCTATTATTAAACGTCGAACAAATGGCAACACAGATGAGGACAATAGTCCGAATAATGTAAATACTCTATTGTAATCATTCAAAAGGTACGAGTGTTTGCAACAAATTTTAAAGTTTACTTAATTCCTTTGCCAATTGTGAGTTGGGCGATCATATTTGTGTCTAAAATGATCAATATAATATTATTTTCTGTCTTGAATCTTCTACTCTCTATATATAATGTTTGTTGTACCTGAGACGCAATCTGTCGCGATGAACTTGTCTTTTTTTAGGATACCTGTTAGGATATAAGTTCAACCCAAACATCGTGAAATATATGACACATCGCAAAAAATGCTAGTAAAACGGTCGGTTCCCTGTATCGATCTAACAAATATCCGACTCCTTGTTCTATTATCTACCTATACAAGAGTCGGATAAGGCCTTTAATATTTGGGCATGAGCTGCCTAGTCCGCCCTTTCCTGTGTCAATAAACTCCAAAAGCATCTCCGTGTGACAAATGACTTTGCTACCCAGCAAACCCACTTCACACACGACATGTCAAAACTCTCTGACTTCTCTATAGCCAGATCTGTGGAAATTGTTCAAACAACCAGAAATTTTTAGTTCAACCAGTTCTATGCTTCATATTAAGAACTCATCGTGTTACGTGTAGCGAGCTATATTCCTTTCATATTCTCGAGCACCTTTTTCCAGAGAACCCTTTCTCTGTGGTACCGACTTCAAAGATGCTGTTTTACGCATCGTTACAATCTTGTATATAATCTGGTTAACAAACAGTGTCCCAATGTCTCCAAATGACAATTCTCAGATTTTGAAGTCAGATTTGTTATTCATATAGACTAGTTGCTTACCAAGGCTAGAGTCCCCTGTCTATGTTTCTGTTCAGACAAAAATTGGGATTTCAAGCTTTACATAACAATTTATACTTTTTAGCGGCTACAATACCATGGAACAGTGATATATATGTTGTTTGGAAAACATATGTCCTGTTGTACACCATCTCTCTCTGTTTGGATCTTTTAAAATACATTTATTCTACGCAATATTTATACTATAACAAACCCCCAAAATATGACAGGAAAATCCGATATATATATATATAGTTATCCGCAGACAGATCTGTTTCGCTATATCACAGCTCATCATCAGTACAGTTAGACACTCGATTACTTTTACCCAGAATTGAAAACCAAACAAATTGGCGTCAGTCGGCAATTCTACCTCTGAGCTATGGGCGCTCGGTAGAAGGCAGACTTTTTATGATGTATCATACGCCAGTAGTTTGAGTGCTTTAATTCTTGAATGAGCTATCCGTAAATGCTAGAGTAACTACTGTTTTTTCAAACTTTACCATTCTTCCAGGGTGATCAATCAGGGTGTGGGAGGGTAAAGAGTCATCCACCGCCAGATCTGTTTCGCTGTATCACAGCTCGTCAGTACGGTTAGACATCCGATTGCTTTTACCCAGAATAGAAACTCGACCGAATTGCCGTCAATCGGCGATTTTACCTCTGAGCTATGGGCGCTCGGTAGAAGGTGGCAGCTTATGTTTTATTAATAATAAGAGGACAAGTATTATGGATAAGTTTTTTACGTAACATTTCATGTGATCTTATGAGTTATTCTTTTCACAACATAAAGTATATAAAAATTCCCGAAATGTTTTATTTTTTCCGAGCACTTTTGGCTATACATTTAGCCATTATAGAGGATGGATATTATTTTTAGTGTGATTGAATGAATTTAATATTGAAGTATGTATTTAGAGTTTTGTATTTGTTTTATACATCGAACACAGTATGCACATTATTTCAGTTGGTTGGTTGGTTGTTTTTTTCTATGGCGTATCAATACCTCAGCGGGTCATTTATTGCCAACTTTTTTATTTATTAATTGCTGGTAAAACCTATTTCTTTCAACAATTTATTGTTGCCTTTATATAAGTTTTGTGTCTAGTAATACTTTTTTCTTTTCGAGTATCAAGATTCATTGGGATTTGCTTTTAAGGGCAGGGTCCCCAAGTCCTACCCTGTTATTTACCCCATAACTGAAGGGAAGGGACGGATTAATACGTTTCCCAAGGGTACCAGTGCTTAAGTGAATGCAGGGTGTTCAACTGGAATTCGAACGCGACTCACCGATTTCTCTTTCCGAGCCGATATCCACTGCACCACAACGCACATCCGTCACAGCACCTTACAGCACCTGGTATTCACAAGTGTTTAGCCATCTAAATACTGACCAGGCTCAACGTTGCTTAACTTCGGTGAAATATATATGCAAAATCAAAACAAATATTTACACTAAAACTATAAAATGAGGTTCAAACATCTGACGGTGAAATCATAAAATTACGACTGACATATTTGCATTTCGGAATTAAGTATCCCATATAGGTTGATATATTGCCAAACAAAACCAATCAACATCAAAGAACACTTTCATGACATTCATACTTCCTAAATTTCCTAAATATCCTAACTTTCTTAAACCAAACAGTTTAAAAAATATATTCATTATCAAAACTATAATACAGAACGTACATATACTCGCCTTTAGTAATTGTATCCACACAAACATGTATATGCACAAAATCTGTGAATTATCTACCATGCATTCAGTTGTGAAAGCAGAATAACATATATCATATTTACATTACTTCCACCCTCCCGAGAACGATATATATATGTATAACAAATCATTTCAAATCGTCGTTTGTTTATAACCAAGTTTCGTTAATCTTTGTTTATTTTCGTAAAATGTTTACATTTTTTGATATTACGATACATTACAGAGCAGATATGGTTGTTGCGATAAATCGAAAACTGTGTTTCATAGGCTTGATTAAAAGCTCGTTTAGACTAATGGTCATTCGTGGTCGAGATGTCTAAGACGTCCCAGATCACATACTAGATTTTCCTATGTGGGTAGGGTCGCAGGTTCGAATCCTGCCGAATAAAACCTCATTTTCGTAATAATAATGTATCGTAAATAATCAGGCCAGTAGATATAAATATATAACACTGTTTAATTAAAAATATATCGGTTTGTTAAAAGCTCAAAAAGAACATTAAGAAAAGCTGAAAACTTGAAGCGGAAGATAAGGGACCATAGCAATCTTGAGTGTACATCGAATGACCTCGAATGATAACGACACCGCGATTATGTCACCTGAAGATCTCATATTTACTAAGAAATTGAAATTTATTTTCGACAAATTAATGTCTGGGAATATAAAACAAAATACGTCGATTGCAAATTTCAAAGATCAGTTTTGTTTAAAAAGTTTAAGGCCCAAAAAGTAGATTGGCTGGAAAGAAACATAAATACAACTGATTATATTGTGGAAGATAAGTAATCAGTATATAAATTTTATGATAATTTTGAAATATTAATTTTTAATGCGGATACTACAATGCAACGAAATTATATTTCAACGGTAAGTACAATCCAACTAAAACGTTACAAGTAGTCCAAGTCGGAAATAATATAGACTAAAGAAAGGGTATTTCTAAAATGGAGGTGTTGTGGAGATGTACACACTTCTCCACGTGGTTCAGATTATGACCTAGACTCGGTCAAATGTTAAATAAGAGACAGCGAGAATCTTCTTACAAGATTCCTAGACAGTTACGAGACGGTGAATAGACAATTACGAGACAGTTACAAGAATGCAAGTCGTAAGCAAACTTCATATACCACAAAGGATTTCAGCAAATATGTCAATCCAAGCGACATTATATTTCCTGATTGTTTTATATTCGTTCAAAGTAAAAACAGTATTTAATATAGTTTCTATCAATACATTTATTTCGTCTTGCTATCTATCTATCTATCTATCACAGTCTTTTTCTATCTATCTAACTATCTATCTATATATCTACCTATCTCAGTCACTTTCTATCTATCTATCTATCTAAGTCTCTTTCTATCTATCTAACTATCGATCTCAGTCTCTTTCTATCTATCTAACTATCGATCTCAGTCTCTTTCTATCTATCAATCGCAGTCTCTTTCTAACTATCTATCGATCTCAGTCGCTTTCTATCTATATATCGATCTATATATCTATTATCTCAGTCTGTATATATCTATCTATCTATCTGTCTGTTTCTATCTATCTATCTATCGATCTATCTATCTATCTATTATCTCAGTCTGTTTATATCTATCTATCTATCTGTCAATATATCTATCTATCTATCTATCAATATATCTATCGATCTCAGTCTGTTTCTATCTATCTATCTATCTATCTATCTGTCAATATATATATATATCTATCTATCAATATATCTATCGATCTCAGTCTGTTTCTATCTATCTATCTATCTATCTATCTATCTATCTATCTATCTATCTCAGTCTGTTTCTATCTATCTATCTATCTATCTATCTATCTCAGTCTGTTTCTATCTATCTATGTATCTATATATCTATTATCTCAGTCTGTTTCTCTCTATCAATCTACCTATATATCTATCTACCTCAGTCAGTTTATATCTATTTATTCTATATATCTATATATCTATTATCTCAGTCTGATTCTCTCTATATATCTATCTATCTGTTCATTTCATTCTGTTTCTATCTATCTATCTATCTATCTATCTATCTATCTATCTATCTATCTATTCGTCTCAGTATCTATCTATCTATCCATCTATTCGTCTCAGTATCTATCTATCTATCCATCTATTCGTCTCAGTATCTATCTATCTATCTATCCATCTATTCATCTCAGTCTGTTTCTATCTATCTACCTATATATGTATCTATCTATTCATTTCAGTCTGTTTCTATCTATCTATCTATCTATCAATATATCTATCGATCTCAGTCTGTTTCTATATATCTATCCATCTATCTATCAATATATCTATCGATCTCAGTCTGTTTCTATCTATCTATCTATCTATCTATCTATCTATCTATCTATCTATCTATTTATCTATCTATCTATCTATCTATTGATCTATCTATCAATCTCAGTCTTTTTCTATCTATCTATCTATTTATCTCAGTCTGTTTCTATCTATCTATCTACCTATATATCTATATATCTATTATCTCAGTCTGTTTCTATCTATCTATCTAACTATATATCTATCTATCTCAGTCTGTTAATATCTATCTATCTATCTATCTAAGTATGTTAGTATCTATCTATCTATCTAAGTATGTTAGTATCTATCTATCTATCTAAGTATGTTAGTATCTATCTATCTATCTATCTATCTATCTATCTATCTATCTAAGTATGTTAGTATCTATCTATCTATCTAAGTATGTTAGTATCTATCTATCTATCTATCTATCACAGTATGTTTCTATCTATCTATCTATCTATCTTCTATCTATCTATCTATCCATCTATCTATGTATGTATGTATCTATCTATCTATCTATCTATCTATCTATCTATCCATCTATCTACCTATCTCAGTATGTTAATATCTATCTATCTATCTATCCATCTATCTATCTATCCATCTATCTATCTACCTATCTATCTCTCGCTGTCTATCTATCTATCTATTTATTTATTATTATCTATCTGTTTCAGTATGTATCTATCTATCTATCTATCTCAGTATATTATCTATCTATCTATCTCAGTATGTATCTATCTATCTATCTATCTCAGTATGTTAATCTATCTATCTATCTCAGTATGTATGTATCTATCTATCTATCTCAGTATGTGTATCTATCTGTCTCTATCTCAGTATGTTAATATCTATCTGTCTATCTATCTGTCTCAATATTTAGTATCTATCTGTCTATCTATCTGTCTGTCTGTCTTAGTATCTATCTATCTATCTATCTGTCTCGATGTCTTCTATCTATCTATCTATCTGTCTGTCTCAGTGTGTGTATCTGTCTGTCTATCTATCTGTCTGTGTATGTTAGTATCTATGTATCTATCTATCTGTCTGTCTTAGTATCTATCTGTCTGTCTGTCTGTCTCCGTATGTTAGTATCTATCTGTCTATCTATCTGTCTCAGTGTGTGAGTATCTATCTATCTATCTATCTGTGTACGTATGTTAGTGTCTCTGTCTGTCTCTCTGTCTCAGTATGTATTATCTATCTGTCTATCTATCTGTCTCGATGTATGTATCTATCTGTCTATCTATCTGTCTCAGTATGTTAGTATCTATCTGTCTATCTATCTGTCTCCAGGTATGTTTCATTATCTATCTGTCTATCTATGTATTAATATTTAGTATCTCTCTGTCTATCTATCTGTCTCAGTATGTTAGTATCTATCTGTCTATCTATCTGTCTCAGTATGTATGTATCTATCTGTCTATCTATCTGTCTCAATTATATTGAGCATCTATCTGTCTATCTATCACTCAGTATGTTCGTCTCTATCTATCTATCTATCTGTCTCAGTATGTTAGTATCTATCTATCTATCTATCTGTCTCAGTATGTTAGTATCTATCTATCTATCTATCTGTCTCATTGTATTTATTATCTATCTGTCTATCTATCTGTCTCAGTATGTTCGTATCTATCTATCTATCTATCTGTCTCCAAGTATGTTCGTGCTCCATCTATCTATCTATCTATGTATGTTAGTATCTATCTATCTATCTATGTCAGTATTTAGTATATCTGTCTCTCTCTCGATATGTTAGTATCTATCTATCTATGTCTGTCTCAGTATGTTAGTATCTATCTATCTATCTATCTGTCTCGATATGTATTATCTATCTATCTATCTGTCTCAATGCATACATAGTATCTATCTATCTATCTATCTGTCTCAGTATGTTAGTATCTATCTATCTATCTGTCTCAGTATGTGGGGCTATCTATCTATGTATGTATCTATCCAAGTATGTTATTATCTATCTGTCTATCTATCTGTCTCGATGTGTGTGTGTCTGTCTGTCTCTCTGTCTGTCAGTATGTTAGTATCTATCTATCTATCTATCTATCTCAGTATGTTAATACTATCTATCTATCTATCTATCTATCTCAGTATGTTAATACTATCTATCTATCTCAGTATGTTAATACTATCTATCTATCTCAGTATGTTAATACTATCTATCTATCTCAGTATGTTAATACTATCTATCTATCTCAGTATGTTAATACTATCTATCTATCTCAGTATGTTAATACTATCTATCTATCTATCTATCTATCTATCTATCTATCTATCTATCTATGTTCATTTCATTTATCTATCTCCGTCTATTTAAATCAATTTATGTGCTTATCGATCTATCTAGCTTAGACTTTTCATATCTATCTTGTAGAAGAACGCTCACTCTCGGTGCCAATCGAATATATAACATTCGATTTCAGATAATTTCTCAGTTTTTCCCTCAGCAGTTCCCTCTATGAATATTCATGCAGCATCTCTGTTGGATGTACCGTGAATATCTTAGTAGTGTGACCTTCTTTCCACCATATTCATTCGCTTCTATTTACGATGTTAACACCGCTCAACTGTTCCTCTTAGGGCAAATTGCACATTTATAATTTGACTATTTATTTAAATAAGGTCAATGACCAGGCATTTTTTGCCATTGTATAGACGTACTGACCAATAACAAATGCTTCTTATTAGTATATTCATCTAGAAAGTTAACGGAAAGGCTTCCCTTTAATCCGTACAATATTTTTCTTTATATATATATATATATATATATATATATATATATATATATATATATATAGGTATCGCCCCATGCAAAGTAGTAAAGCCACGATACCGGAAAGTGTTACAGGGTGTGGAAGAATTATAAACAGAAATATTAATAGTGAGTAGAATGAGACAAGAATAATCTGCAAGACAAGAGATAGCGATTCATAATGCATTTATATTTTTGCAGCTTAAAGATGGTTGAAAATCTTGGAGGTAGGAGGAGTTCCAGAAACGAGAAAAGAAAAGAGTTAGAGTAGAACTTACGATTACATCTAGCAACAGTAAACTTATAGTGGGTTATCCGTTCTAGTGAAGAATAGTCGTGTGTTGAAACAGACTAGCCGAATTTTGCCTCGTTATTAGATAGCCCATTATAAGGGGAGTATAAACAAGAAAATCAACTTGAGTATAGGAACAACCATTATATATACACAGATATCAATTAAGTTTTTTTTTACAAATAAAATCATGTCTTTTAGATGAGACCAAAGGACGTTTAAATGTTTATAGCAGTAAATACCGAAAAAAGAGTTTGTGCGTATGTGTGAGTTAGTTAGGAATGTCTTTGATGTCTCCGCTCCGTTGATCGGGTCAGTGGCTCAGGGGACAGCGGAGAAGATGAGAGAGAAAGGAGAGGCAAGCATAGTATGATAGTTTGCTCGTACTTTCTAAACCGGCGATGCTTTCTGTGTCGGCTTTTTATTTCGTATTATTGGGTTCCAACAAGTTATTTGGGAATTCATACCCGTAAAATTCGCGTAGGCTCGCGAAAAGGAATTTGATATTTACTAATGTTTGGTTTTCTGCCGGAACATCTGCGTGGAACCGGGTGCGCAAAGACCAGTTTTGGTCATCTGCTTTCTGGACCTGCGAGAGCAAACATCCGGTCCCTAGCTTTGTTCAGTATCACCACAAACTGATGAAACTTCGACGCTAGTCTAGTGTTGCGCTTAAAGAGCACATTCGAAAAATTACCATGAAAATAATTTTTAACAAAGGCACAGAGGGACAATCTTACAGTTGTGTGGAAGTGACTTAAGCCGAGCCATCAGGTCAAGACCAACAATATTGCTGATTCTTCTTTGAATCTTTTCTATGAGCTCAAATTAAATAGTAGAGGCACCTAACCATAAGTGGCTGCAATATTCTATATTCTTTTTATTTTCAATGTGTTTTTAATAGGAAAATAAAATTTATTTTATATGATACAGAAAATTTTCCCTCTGATTTCAATGCATTTATCTAGTAAAACCGAATATTACGATTTTGGTAGAGATACATGCATTATTTCTTGATATCGAACAATTTACACACACACACACACACACACACATATATATATATATTTAATAATTTTTAAACAACAATTTTTTATATAATTATTTTTATATAACGGAGTCCTACTATTAAAATGTTCTGAGTTGCACGGGCAACGCCGTGCTTTAATGCTAGTATATATATATATATATATATATATATATATATATATATATATATATATACTAGCATTATAGCCCGGCGTTGCCCGTTCAAGTCAGAACATTTTAGTACTAGGATCCGGTTATATAAAAAAATAATTATATAAAAAATTGTTGTTTAAAAATTGTTAAAAAATTCCATTTAAAAAATCTACTTTCTTTTGTTTTGCTTAAACGTGATTTGATGCTTTATGTGACATTGTAAACAACATTGCGTTTGTTTTTGTTTCAAAATTACGGGGGAAACTATTTACATTTTTTGTTGACTAAATGAATTTAACATAGAAATAAAAATTATTTATTTTGTCTTACTGAAATTAGAAATATAAAAAATGTTATGCTCTGAGTTCAGAAATTTTCGAAAAATATTAACAATGTAGAAATACAAAAACTATTACGCTCTCAGTTCAGAAATTTTCGAAGAATATTAAAAATGTAGAAATATAAAAATTATTATTGTGATTTTATTTCTGTGACGTAATTCAGCCACCATCTTAGATCTTAGATGTTTTACGGAGCAAATGTAAACAATCTGCTCCATTGGCCAAAAGGTGCGAAAGGTAAAATTGCTGAACTTAAATTAAAAAAAGTAAGTGTCGACCTGGCTTCTTTGTAGATATGTATCCCTAAAAAATTTGAATGGCAATTTTTTGTTTTTTTGTTTACTTAAATTACAATCAGAAACCCCCAAAAGAAAACAAACCCTATACAATACCAACAAAAAATAATGCAGTTGCAACAGAAAAGTAGAAAAATAAATAAAAAAATATACTTTGTATTTATAAAATGTGTTGTATAAATGATAGATTTTATAAAAGAAATATATTTCTTAGATATTATAAAATATTATATTTTATAATATTATAAAATAGCTTAATATTATGGAATATTATAGAATATTTTTTGAAAGATATATTTTATAAAAAATATATTTTATAAAAAACAAAAAATAAAAAACAAAAAAAGCACACACTCCAATACAAAATGACATACATTAAATTAAGGAGAAACCAACCCAACAAAACAACACCTACCAACCCCTAAACCAAAGGCGCCAGCAGCACCAGCCCTTTCAAGATTAATAGATTAACCTATCATTAACTCAGCCATAAACAAACACTTAACCCTAAGACCAGTAAAAAGGTCAACGGAACTCAAAATACAGACCAACCACTCTAACACCCAAAAATAACAAATCCAACACAAATAAACGGTCTTTTCAACTAGATAATTCTCATTTCTAAAAAAAAAATCACCTGAGGATGAAGCCAAAACATAATGGGCTGGCTTCGAAACATGAGAAATTTTTTGTGTAGTGATACTATGAATTTAAAAACATTGTAACTACCATTACAGTATATATATATATATATATAATTTAAAAAAGAAAGACAAGAGGAAAACAATATATTTTTAGCCGAAGCGTTTCTTTCAAGGATAGGCTTTATCAGTCGTAATTGTTCGAGCGAGACATGCCTAAAATTATTTTCTAGCTTACGTTTAGATGTGGCACAAGGTCAAAAGTTTAGGGCTCCAAGGAAGGCCGACTCACTACTCAGCTAATATTGTTCGACAAGCTTGTTAAACATTACAACACACCCCATCTTAGAAATATACATAGATGTTGAAGAAAACATCTTTTTTCAAAAAATAGAATTAATACAGTTTTTTTTTAAATATGAAAGTGACCTTTAAAAGTGACCTTTACACAATTTTCACGTGCATTTTGGTGCAGTGGAATATCGGAAGGAAACAAGAAATCGAAGAGCCGAGTTCGATTTCCGGTTGAATTCGTTCCATTTACTGACGAAAAAATACCTTTGACAAATATATTAATCCGTCGTTTTTCTCTCCAGCTATAGGTCAAATAGCAGCACAGATTAGGTTGGCAACTGGTCATCAGCAGAAAGTAATGGCAAAACTCATGCGGCAAAATCTACTGCCCATTCAATACATTATCGGCCAAGCGTGTATGGCACTTAACTGGCAGATACACAATTTGAAAACGACCTTCAGCTTCAATAATGAAGGTTGTTATGATGTTTGCATACGTTTCTACCACAGTTATTAAAGGTTGTTGGTTGGTTGTTTTGTTTTTATGGCATATCAACACCACGGGGTGTCATTTATTGCCAACTAAATTTTACTTATTTATTGCTGGTAGTACCTTTTTTCTTTCAACAATTTACTGTTGTTTTTATATAAGTTTTGTATCTAGTAATACATTTTTCTTTTCGAGTATCAAGATTCATTGGGATTTGTTTTTTTAAGATCAGGGTCCCCAAGTCCTACCCTGTTATTTACCCTATAACTGGAGAGAAGCGACGGATTAATACCTTTTCCAATGGTAGCAGTGCTTAAGTGAATGCAGGGTATTCAACTGCAATTCGAACTCGGCTCACCGATTTCTCTTTCCGAGCCGATATCCACAGCAACACAACGCACATCCGTCACTAAACGCTTACAGCACCTGGTATTCCCAAGCGGTCACCCATCTAACTACTGACCAGATTCAACGTTGTTTAACTTCAGTGATCGAGCGAGAATCAGTGCATTCAACGTGATATGGCCGTAAGCCACGTTATTAAAGGTATTAAAGATCACTTTATGAGAAAGTTTTTTTTAAAACTGGTACAGTATTAAGACTAAAGTGAGAAATTCGGCAGGTATTTAAAAAAGGTTTCAGAATTTTTCTTCAATAACCAGGAAAACATGTCTTGCTACTTTGTAGATTCAGAAGCCATGTTTTAAATTTAATTGGTAGATATGCACAACAAGTAGAAATTGACAAAGTTTTAATATCAAGAGAAGAACAAAAAACAGGGCTAAAATAATACTAAGCAAAGAATATATATAAGACAAATATACACAACGAAATAGTAAAAATTTGAGAAAATGACATCACGGATATATTCTTCTTTAACAGACAACGACGTGTCATGTTTTTGTTTTTGTTTTTTTCCAACAAGAAGACTGAAAGCCGAAAATAATATCAGTATTTGGTAATGATATATCCTCAAATAGGAAAAGGCACCACCGCTTTGGAAGCTGTACCATGTACAATTATTAAAATACACCTTAAATTGAAGAATCTAGGTGCGTCGTCAGTGTCGTTGCTCCCATGTCATTAGAAATTTCGGGTCTGGATAAACAACAGACTTTTTCGATAGGCGACCCAACCGAATATGATCAGTATTCGGCTCGCACACAGAAAAAAAAATGCAACTAGCTTTAAAACGTGCATTATATAATTTCCCCGAGAAAAGTTAATTACTCAAGAATTCACATGGACTATTCGATGTTATAGATCGGGTATGCTTGGTTGTACTGATCTTCCTACATACGGCCAAGACGGGGTGTCTTTTTGAAGTAGAGAAGAAAATAAACTAATATATATATATATATATATATAAAACGCTTTATCATATTGACTCGTCTTACGACTTTCATTTTTTATCCTCCATTTTTAACTTCTTTATTTTATCTTATTTGTTTGGTCTTTCTCTTTTACAACTTGCCTTTTTATTCTTATTTTCTAACTATATCTTACAAGCGTTTAAAATAGAGTAGGTACCTCCACTCATTTTTCTATACTCAAATTTAAATTGAAATTGTAATAATAAATAATTTATCTTCAAGTTTTAAAATTAGAATTAAAATTTTAAAATTTCAGTCATTTTTCCTCGATTGTAAACAGAAACCAATTCTTGATTTTAAAAAATCTTACAAAAATAAAATACATCTCGCTGTTACAGTATTTTCTTCAAATTACCGAATTTAAACTTACTTTAAGTTGATTTGAAAAAGAAATTATTACTTACTAGTTGAAAAACGTTTCAAAAAGCATTCCTCAATTACGGTAGCCTTTTTATCACAGCTGTCAACACTTTATCAGCACCTTAGGAGCAGCCGACAACTGGTAATTTAGTATCCGGCCAAAAGTATGGAAGACGAATTTGGTATAAATCTTATTCATACAAATCATTTTTTTTTTAACTATGTTAAAATTAAACGGTTTACTCAATTTTCAACAATTATCCAACATTTGATGAAACTTTATTTAGTTTAAATTTATATGGTTTACGTTTGAAGAAGATTTATGATAAATAAAAATTAAAATAATATAAAACTTTCTTTTAAAAAAAATTACAATTTAATAACAGAATGAAAATAACGGCAGAGTTAATTCAATAATTTATGAAATTTTATGGTATTTATTAATTTTTATTTTTAATAACTATTTTTCATATTATTTTTAGGTACCTTTACAAATTGTGAATTTCACAATTATTATTTTTTTAACAAAATTAAAAAAATAGAAATTAAAATGTAAAAGTTGCTTTAAATGTTTAAGGAATGACTTGCAAAATAGGCTGTTGAATTTTATAAACGTCTTGAAGAGACTTGAATCAGAATCAAAGTGCGGTTTCTGTCGTTTTCCATGTAAGGGGAATAATCCAAAACACTTGTAAACTTCTAAAATAAATACGACCCCTATGGAAACTTGTTATGACCTCTATGGAACATCATACTTATATGAACATATTTATTTACACACACAAAAAAAAATTGTTTAAATTATTTTAAAAATATACGGTGTGAAAAATTATTTTATTTTATTTTTTGATAGGTAATATAATCATCAATCCTTAACTAAAAATATTGATACAGTTCTTTAAAAGATTTAAAAATGCGGTAGGGAATTCCACAGGCGGGTAGTGCGAGGAAAGAAGCTGTTGGAGTAGAAATTACGGTTACATTTCATCGGTTTCACTGTAAAAGGGTGGGACCTAGTTGCCAATCTAGTATCTCGCGCAAATTCACATCTAGGGGGCACCAATGATTTAAGTTCGTCAGAGCAGAATCCATGAAAGTATTTATAGAAGAGGCACAGGGAAGCCACGTCACGCCGGTGAGAAAGTGAATGCAGGCGGTCAGCCAAGTCGGCATCAATCACGTTACAGATTCTTCGCTGTATTTTGTCAAGAACCCCGAGGAGAATAGCAGGGACACCCGACAAGATGTGGCAGCAGTACTCAATACACGGGCGGATGTTAGATTTATATAAGTTCAGGATAGATTCAGACGTAGAGAATTTCCGGGCCCTGCACAGAGAGCCGATTTTCTAGCAGCGGATTTAGCAATGGATTCGACGTAGTCATTCCACTTGAGGTCCGCTGAGAGTGTCAGGCCAAGCAGGTGTAGTGTTTTACTCTATGGGAGGCAAGCATGTTCCATACTAATGGGAGGGAGGTGCGGTTGTCTGTGGTGGTTAATTGACAGCAGAAGAATTGAATTTTACGAGCCTTTTCTTACCCCAATCCACCACGTATTGGAGGTCCTTTTCAAGCTTGGCAGCGAGGTTCGCCTTGTCACCAACACCAGATTTTTGATCGAGGCGAGAGTAAACTATGATATCATCAGCGTACATGCCTACTTGTAATCTTATGGCATCGAGGAGATCATTGATATAGATTAGAAAGAGCGTTGGACCTAGGATAGAGCCTTGGGGGACACCCGCGTTTGTAGGGTAGTTCTGGGAGGCATGTACGTTTAATACCACCATCAGTGTGCGGTTAGAGATGAATGGCTGGATTAATTCCAACAAAAGTCCAGTTATGCCATAGCTTCGCAGTTTCCGTAGAAGGCCGGCATGTCATACTCTGTCGAATGCTTTAGGCGACGGTTTGGGCTTCACCATTCTTGTCGAAAGCCTGGTATATATACTCGGTGATAGTCATTAGCATATCAGCAGTAGACCTGGTGAAGCGGAAGCCATACTGTTTGTCCGAGAGGATCTCGTGAGCTGTGAGATGCTGAACGACCTCAGCATTGATAATGGCTTCGAACACTTTGCCGAAGATCAGAAGAAGGCTGATGGGGAGGTAATTTGCGGGGTCCGAGGGTTCACCAGTGTTCTTGAATATTGGAACCACAGAAGAAGACTTCCAACAGGCAGGATAGCAGGAGGAAGATAGACAGAGGTTGTAGAGCTTAGAAAGGATAGAGGAGAGTTCAGAGACACGATTCTTCAAGACTATGATTGGGATTCCATCCCCACCACTCGATTTGTGAGGGTCCAGTTTTGAGATTATGCTAGAAATCAGCGAGGGCGTGATGTGGACGTCATTCAATTGGGCCTCAGTTCTAGATGGGAAATCGGGTGTATGGATTCCAGACAAATCCAGAGTCGAATTGGTCGAGAATCTATGGGCAAAGCATTCAGCCTTGTCCGCTGAGGAGGTGAGGACCTCAAACTCGTGGGGTATTGAGGACTTACTCTTGTTAAGCACGCTTTTACAGAGGCGCCAGTAGTCTTTGGTACCAAACTGAGAGGATGCTATGCTCCATTCTGGTAGCAAACAGCATCTTAGCTTCGTTAAGTATCTTTTTACACTTATTACGAGCTGAGGCGAAAAAGCGCCTGTTTTGGTCCGACGCGTGACTACGATAAAGCCAGAAGAAGTGATCCCGGTGGGCAATGGCGGCCGAGCAAGCGGGCGATAAACAGGGAGACGAATCAAAATATTTTCTTCAATATTTTTAAAAAATATTTATTTCAAAAATAATTTTATTTATCTGTGAATGAGTACTGAAAGATTCATTAAAATCCGACAATTATTTGATTTTTGTGAAAATTTCCAAATTAATGTGTTTTTCACCGAAAAAGTGAGTTACGTAAAAAAAAATGTTACGTAATCGATTGTAAATAGTCGTAAGGTTTTCTGAGATTTTCTGCAACGCTAACTCAAATGAAAATAAAAATTTTCTGCTAAAATTTCAAACATGTTAAAAGGGATTAAACATTTTTATAAAATAAATAAACATTACTTGGATAAAATACTTGGATAAAATAGACGACTGGAGATGGGACACACAGGAGTGATCGTAGCGTTTTTGGCCCGATGTAAAGAAAAGACAGAACAAAAGTCAGATGAGACCAAGAACTGACCTATCTCATTAGATAGTTGATTTTCTAAGCGCCGCCTAGATGTGGAACAAGGCCGAAAGAACCCAGTGAGGATCAAACTCACTATTCAGTTGTAATAGGTTCTAGCAAGACAAACTTGCTAACCATTGCACCACACCGATGTGTCCTCTATCTTTTAGGATAGGAAGAAATCACAGCATATCTGTACATGTTTTGTCTGTATATTTGGGGAGGGCGAGTTCTTTTTCGCTATATCACTTAATTAGTGAATAATTGGTGAGCTGGTGTAATTGTTTGTAAGCTGGGTCATTCACGACTGAGTGTTGAGTTCGTTCCTCATTAAATGTCCCATTAGTTTAGAAAGGCAATACAGAAGAACTTTTTTTGTTGTGGTTGGACGGGTTCTAGAAATATATTTTGTTTGGTTTGAATGCTTTGTTATATTTTAATTTAATTCTTAGGTTTATACCCTACCTCCTCAATTCAAATCATTAAACATTTTAATATAAAAGAAGTAAATGGAGAAATAATAATAATAATAATAGACACACATTATATATATATATATAAAGGAAAACTCAACACTTCATTCAAATTGGTTATAAATTATAATTCATTTCAATAAACTAATTTAGCTCATTTCATCAGACAACACAATATTCGTTCCATTTGGTACAAACATTTTTGTCGGAATAAGCAATTCACTTAACTGAAGGGAAAAAATAAGAAAAAAGAGAAAAAACAAAAAGGAAAAAAAAGGAAAAAAGAGTCAGGACAGAGGCATTTTGTCATATCAATTGGGGGTAATCAGACCAGTTGCGAAGATGTTGACCACCAAGTCATTAACCTCCTTTGCATTATCCTTACCGTTTACGGACTAGGCATCTATACCTATATATATATATATATGTATATATATATATATTCATTTTTAAACGAGTTATTTCTCTACCTTGGTTTCTACCATGTGTGGTTTCTTCAGGCGATTTTTAATAACTTAAATTAAATAAATTATTATTAATAATAATAGTTATTAAAAAATCACCTGAAGAAACCACTCATGGTGGAAACCAAGGTAGCGAAATAACTCATTTAAAAATAAAAAATATCTGAAAGATCTACAATATATTTGTATAGAATACTTTTTAATACAAATGTGTACTGGTCTAACCCTATTTGGACCAAAAACTAAGTATTAAACAATATATATATATATATATATATATATATAGATAGATAGATAGAGAGAGAGAGAGAGAGAGATCACTGTGATTCTTCAGGGTTTAATGTTTGCTGTAAATAATGTGGTATTGTGGCATATTTCGGACTAAAAAGGTGATGGTTGAGCTCTTGTGTTGAAGGAGTAAATTTTAATTAATCAGATTAGATAGGTTTACTCAGAGGACTTATTTAGCATTCCAAAATTCAGTTTACGACGAAAAAACGTATTTGATATCGATAGCAGGAAATCAAAATTTGACTTACATCCATTCATTTTTGTTTCAGTCTACGGTTTCGCTTTAACTTGAAACGACTATTGCTTTTTAGTCTTTCGTGCCAACGTCCAAAGTGTCTGAGCTCCAGGACGATGGATTAGTTTTAAAGCTTTCATTACACCCGAGCAACGCCGGGCTATACCGCTAGTGTTCTAAATAAGTGTTAGAACAATGTTTCCATGTAAGAAGGAATAACACGAAGAATATAATTTCTTTGAATGCGTTGTGTTATAAAATAGGTTTGAGTCAAGAATATTCAAGTGAAGTACTTGGCGAAATGTTCAAAGAGAAAATTGTAATTACAAAGTTCTGTGTATGCGCGTGCCTTAAATTGTGTTGAGAGATCGGCGTGGAATCGAATAGCAGTTTGGGATCTTACTGACGAATTTGTGAAAAGACACCTTATATATAAGATGAAAAGATAGGCTCCAGGAGGAACCGCGGGAAAACTTGATTTTACATTTAAAATATATGATTGGTTAAAAATTAAATATTCAGTACATGCGTACTAAACAGATTAGGTAAATAGGCTTCAGAGCCAAAAGATTCAAAAGCGACTGCGATTGCTAAATTGTCCTATGCAAAAACGGTAGTAATTTGTTAGTCAGTCGCAGACGAGTAAAATGAGTATGTGGGTGTGAAAAACATAGAAACCGCTGTACCCTTCTTACCCTTTAACTTCTGTGCCACATTTGTAAGAAAATCCATTGAACAGACATTACTAATAATAGAAACCACCAATGATAGTAAAAGGGAAACATTCTATCGGTTATCGAAAAAAAACTACGGTAGAAAGAGAGTAGAATAACACCATATCTGTATAGCGACAAACGGCAGCTTTTATTTCATTTTAGAAATATTAAACAGTTTAACGTTCCATCTTTAAAGGTCAGTGATTTTTAGAATTTAGCAATTCACTTGATTTTCGTTTTGAGAATTAGACTGATTGCTAGACTTTGTTTATTTTTGTTGCAATTTTTTTAGTCGAATTATTATTATTATTATTATTTTCTTTGTCTCTCTTTCTTCCCCTTGCTCGCCTTCATGTTTTTCTTTTCTTTATTTCACTTCATTAATGCTCTTGAATTCACGAATGCTAAATACAGGTTGTATAAATACAAACAAGCGTTTGATTTGTTTACATCCAACTGTGATTTCTAGTATTATATTCAAATTAGAGCCACGGGTTTGAGCAAATGAATAAAAGTCACACTATATTTTTTTTTAATTTTCGTTTTTTTTTTTAAATTCAGTTTTTTTTTTTCACTCAATTTAATTTTATTTCATTTGTTTATTTTACGCTTAGTTTTCTCAGATCGACATTTCGAGCAAAACACTAACAAATGAAAAACAAAACCAAACAGAAAGAACAACAATGACGCCAGCACGTTTGCCGTCAAAAATAACTCGCTACAAAAAAATAAATCTGTAAAAAAAAAAATAAAAATAAAATAAAAATAAATAAATTAAATACAAAATAACCAAACAAACACACAAATAAACACAATTAAAAATTTTTTTAAAAAAATGGTCCGCTAGGAATGATTAATAAGCGAGAAATAAAATCTATTCCATAAAAGTTTCGGGCAGCTATACAGTCTTTTTTTCTCCTTTTAAATGGAAACAAGTTTTTTTTGTTTTTTTTTTTAATCATTTCACCCCGAGCAAGGCGGAAATGCCACTGATGAGCGGTGGGCTACATAAATGTAAAAAGATTAATTAGAAAAGAGTGAGGAGTACAAAATAGTTAGAAAGAAACAATAGAAAGCTGAGAAAGCAGGTGCGATGACAGATACATAGGTGGAGAGAAAGGGACGGTTATACAGGGGAGGGGAGAGAGCTAGAGGCCAGTGGTTAGTAGATGAGTATTGACTTTGCATTTAAATTTCTGGAGGTTGTAGCCGTCAGGAAAGCAAGAATACGAGAGTGAGTTCCACAGGCGGGAAGTGCGAGAGAGGAAGCTGCAGGAGTAGAATTGTTGTCTGCATTTGGCTAACCTGACTGTGAATGGGTGGGACCCAGTTGCCTGTCTGGTTGCACGAGTAAACACCTGTTGAGGAGGCATCAGTGACTTAAGCTCATCCGAGCAGAAGCCATGAAAGTATTTGTAGAACAGACAAAGGGAGGCCACATTTCTACGATGGGGAAGTGGCTGCAGTCGAGTCGCCAGATCCGTACCTATCACATAACAGACTCTCCTTTGGAGCTTGTCAAGAACACTGAGGAGAACGGCAGGGGCACCTGACCATAAATGGCAGCAGTACTCCATGCACGGACGGATGGTTGACTTGTATATATGCAGGATGGATTCAGGTGGAAAAAACATCCTGGTTCGACATAGTGACCCAATCTTCTTAGCAGTAGATTTTGCTATGGATTCAATATAGTGGTTCCATTTGAGGTCTGAGGACAGGGTAAGTCCGAGGAGGCGTAGTGTATTACTCTCAGGGAGAATCACTTGGTCCATGCTTATGGGGGGCAGAAGAGGTTGCCTGTAATAATTATTCGGAAAATGCGCATTATGAAATTCCATATTGTTTTCTGAAATTCTTTCATTCCCATATAGTACTTGATAATATATTCTACGATGTTTTCTCTTTTCAAAAAGATAACACTCATTTAGAAATGTCGTATATTTAATTTTTTAGTAAATGTTTACTCAATAAAACTCGAAGAGTCATTCAATGTAGGCGCTAACGTAATAAGGTTTTTATATGGGCTTAGGAAGGTGAAGTGGTTGCAGATTATGAGAATATGCAGGATCCGTAACGCTAGACGCTAGACATGAAGAGATTAAGATTGTAGTGTTGGAGAAGTTTAATCTCGGTCTTATCAGTGATTACATAAAGTCTCCGATTGTCCAAAAAAAAAAAAAAAAAAAATGAAACAAATTCAATATTTAAACAATTTTAGGGGGGTTCACTTTCTCATACAATATTATAGTAAATCAATGCTCCATTTTGGAACCACTTGCGTTGGGGTCTCTTCGTTTTAGTTTTTGGGACGAGTTGTTGTTCTTGTTTTTGTCTTTTTCAAGTTTTCTTCAGTTCTTACGATGGCATCTTCCTCGGAAACACCAAGAATGGCTTTATTCAAAAATTTCAAAAAGGATTCATTTGTTAAATGTAATTGCACAGGATCGATATAAGGTTTTCTGAAAAACTGAGCCCCCTCTAAAATTGTTTAAATATTGAAATTGTTCCAAATTTTCTGTCAATCGGAACGTTTCGGCTTTAATCGATAAGATTGCACTGAAAAAAGTAAAAAAAAATGATAATCAATTAACAAATTTACAGTTGGTGGTAATGTCGTACCGGCGAGTGGTTCCAAAATGGAGGATCGATTTACTATAACGTTGTATGAAAAACTGAGCACCCCCTAAAAATATTTAAATATAAAAGTTTTCCAATTTCTCTTCTTTTTTTTTTCGTCAATCGGGGAGGTTAGGGTGTAATCAATAAGATTACACTGTAACAAAGTAAAAACAAATGAAAAACAATAAATTTAAAGGTGGTTTTAGTCTCCTTCAGGTCCGCCAAAATTTTTAAAAATATTCTGAGGCACATTCTTTTGCTCAGTAAATGAATGCTTTCAAAGCACTTTTCGAACAACGGGTCGTGTTCCCGCCCACAAAACAAAAATAAAATAAAATAAAATAAAATAAAACATATTTTGTGATCCTTTTGTGGTGCAGTGGATATCGACTCGGAACGACAAATCGGGTTGTCGAGTTCGAATTTCAGTTGAATTCCTTGCATTCACTTATATACAAATGCCATTGGAAAGCTATTAATCCGTTTCTTCTCTCCAGTACCACATCGCCTGACGAAGCATCGGTACTCCGATGCAGAAACGGATGCGCCTTCGTAGCGATTATATATAGAGAAGTTATGTACATGTTCTAAAATATAATTTATAATATATATATATATATATATATATATATATATATATAAGAAGATCAGCCGATTACGATCGGATTGTTTTAACTTTTCGGTACTAGTGCGCAAAGGACGTAGGTGTTCATGGCTTTCCACGTCATCCTAACCCTAGTGGCTCTTAGCACGCTTTCTCCTTTTACACCACGCAAAACCTGCTTTGCCATCCAGCTGTTATGAATCCTCAAATATATTATCCGCTGATTTTTTCTGTCTCCCTTTTCCTCTATCTGACCTGCGAGTATCAGGTTCTCCAAGCCGTTCTTCCACAGCACATGTCCCAAAAACTTTTGTTGTCGCTTCCTGATGCTCAATATTATTTTCCTTTTCGTTTCAATTGTTTTTAGAACTATTGCTCACGTGCCCGAACTATGATATTCGCAGCATCCCAATGTAGAACCACATTTCAGTTGCTTCAAGTTTTTCCAATTTATCCAACATTCACTGCCATATTGAAGGACAGGCATCACATAGCAATCTTAAACTCTCTTCTTTGTTTTTGCAGGAATTTTCCTGTGTCTTTATACTTTGTTCAGCTTCCTGAATTCGTTCTTGGCCATTCCAATTCGCCTTCCGTTCTCAGAGTCGATCTTTCCGTCTTCAGTTAGAACACTTCCCAAGTATATAAAATCTGTGTACTTGCTTGGCACCATGCGTTAGAATGAAAGAAGGAAAGATGGTTGTAGTGCGTATTAAATAAAGGTCAAAATAAGAATAGGTTTCGAAACAATATCAAATATAAAATGGCATTGATAGTTCATTTAATTTTTTTGAGATTGTAGCTATCAGTGAAGCAAGTAAACGAAAGGGAGTTCCACGAGGGGGAAGTGCAGGAAAAGAAATAACGTAGACACGCTAAAATAAATAAGTTATTCTTAACCCCAGATTATAGGTAATCTCTTAGAAAAGCCGATCACGCTATCAGGTTATCGTAATGGTAGCGTAATCGGTTGATCTTTCTAAAATTCATATTTAATAGCTCTACATGGAAAATCTTTTTATTTTACTTTTTTTAAATGTGTACTAAGAAATTTTAATAAAATTGTTTTCTTTCATATTTTAACGCTGTCCACAAACTGCTTAATAATTGTGTACATAAAAAATGTATATATATATATATATATATATACATTGTTTTTAGGTATGCTATATTTATGAGTTAAAGTTATCTATATCAGGGAAAGAGGCGTATGCAAAAGTCAAATAGGACTTTGATGCCAACAAACAACGATGACAATATGATTCAAGCTTATACATATTGTCAAAGCATCTTCAATGTCGACTTTACATATATATATATATATATATATATATATATATTGGAGAGCAACCTTTCTTTTAAACATATTTCATTAAATACAACAGACAAAGATTTTATCCTTTCTATTTAGTTTTTCCAACATCTTCACGTTTTTTTCCGTTCGGTAGGAGTAAGTGGTACACAAATTTTCCATAATTTTCAATGTCCTAAGCGCTGTCGGCAAATTCTTTATCGATTTTCAAGCTGTTCTTTTTTTTTTTTTTTTTTTTTTTTGTCGTTAGCTTTTCCTTACGTTTTGACTATTTGGATTGTATTTTATCTTTGTCTTCTTTCAAGTAGTAGTTTTTATTACACACACACACACACACACACACACACACATATATATATATATATAAGACACAATATTACTCAGAAGAAGACAAAATACAATATATATATATTATATTAGAGAAGATAAGATAATTTATATTCTATCTGTCTAAAGTCTACGATTTGAAGGTCAGTGCCTTCAAGCAAAGCGTGTCAAAGAATTATATGTGTAATTCTTGGATTCATGTTTATTTCCTCTTTATGTTTATATTCCATAAATTTTAAGTATATGGGATAAATGCATATTTTGTATTTCGGAAATACTCTGTTAGCATTAGATTTGCTTCATTCATGCCAACAAACAAATGGAAGCATCTCTACAATTCAGTGTTTATAAAAATGTTAAGATTAACCCTGTTTTTATAACTTTTATTTCTTTATTTGCTACGCAGTTTGTTGCAAATATACCGTGTTATAGAAACGCGATACATTTGACTGTCATAATCCCCAACAAAAGAAAAAGAAGTAACCGGTTTAGGAATATTATTTCTTTTTTCTCATTTCCCCCGAAGCAATATGGAACTGACACAAGTGTCCAGGAGGTTACAGTCAGAGAAACTGGGTACAGTGGGTTTTAGAAATTAATGGGATGCAAGACGATAGAATTTGTCAATTGACGTTGCATTAAAATTATTTGAGATTTTAGCCATCAGGGAAGCAAGTAAACGAAAGGAAGATCCCCTGGCAGAAAGGGCAAAAAATGTATACCGGCCATAATAATTAGGCCACGCCAGTTTTAAAAAAATGATTTATTTCATAATATTTTTTATTATTTATTGCCCAATAAATATTTGTAAATGAAAATAGAATCGTTCTTTTTTTAATACTGCACCATAACATTTGCATCAAATGAACCGTTCTGGTGTCGGATATTTGTGGTCACTTCCTCATGCTAGTCTCTTCTTCTTATTGGCTGGCCAAAGCAAAAGTCATCTTGCTGGCTTTGTAATATTTTGCAAAGTAATAATAACAAAAGAACCATTCTATTTTCATTTAGAATTATCCACTTGGCAATAAATACTAAAAATAGTATGAAATACATCATTTCCTTTAAAAAAAACTGGGGTGGCCTAATAATTATGGCCGGTAGTATATATATATATATAGCAAATCTACAGGAGGCGATGAGTAAATTATCGCTATTTACCTTGTAAAATTTTGCAAAGGAATAATAACAAAAGAACGATTCTATTTTCATTTAGAATTATCCACTTGGCAATAAATACTAAAAATAGTATGAAATACGTCATTTCTTTTAAAAAACTGGGTGGCCTAATAATTATGGCTGGTAGTGTATATATTTAATCATTTAACCCCAAACACGGCGGTGTCGACATTAGTAACATATGTTACAGTGAGAGATAAAAGCTGAGGGCAATGGGTATTGAAGAATAGACAAAAAAATGAAGGGGCTTCAAAAAGACAGAAAATGCCAATTGACGCTGCATTTAAATTTTTTAAAAATTGTATCTATCAGGGAAGCAAGTAAACGAATGGGAGATCCACAGGTGAGAAGTGCAAGAAAAGAATTAAAGTAGCCACGTTAAAATTAACAAGCCATTTCTTGCCCCAGTTAACAAGAGATTAAATGTATTTTTTAGGTAAGTTGCCTATTTGACCTTATCAATCTGATCAGACATTCTATATGAATCAAGATTCAAACAATTGTGACATCAGTATAGATATCAAATTGAGACCTACTGTCACCAGGAAGACAATTCATGAAAAGTAACTATAAAATACGTTTAATGATAGAACCCCGGATGTGCAGTGAATATCGACTCGGAACGACAAATCAGGGTGCGAGTTTGAATTCCAGTTGATTTCCGTGCATTCCCTTACGCACAAATACCTTTGGGAAAGGTATTAATTCGTCTCTTCCCCCCACTTATGGGTTAAATAAAAGACAGATTGAGTTCTATAAATTTTGTTGGCAACCAGTCTACCGCAGAAAGCAATGGCAAAGTGCTGCGGGATAATCTTCTGTCCAGTCAGTCATGTCTCTTTCGAGATATGATCGCCCAAGCGTGTACCACGTATGGCACTTTTCTGACTGACTGAATATAATAGTTGAAAACATGATTAAGGCTTCTGCATAAAGTGGGGGATCAGTTTTATATTGCTATGAAGTAATAAACCGATCGCCCACTAATTACTACTTAATAATATAATACATATCTCCCCCCTCTAGCTATGAGTAAAATAACGGGACACATTGGGTTCTATAGACTTGGCTGGGAACCAGTCTACCGCAGAAACCAATGGCAACCTACTGCGGAATAATCTTCTGTACAATCAGTCTTTCGAGGCATGATCGTCCAAATCGTGTATCACCTATGCCACTTAACTGACTGATAGAGCCCCGGTGGACACCTGCATTAGTAGAAATTGATCTAGAAGAGTGGCCGTTCATGATAACATTCATTTATCTGTTTGATAAGAAAGTTAAAAAATGCTTTTAGCAATGCCAATCGTAACATAGCACGTTGAATCAGATAAATATCGAACAAAGTCTGTATTTGCATTTTCCCTTAAAGCCTTTTCGAAGTAAAAAAAAAAAATATTATGCTTTTTTTATAATTTAAATTAAAAGTTATTAGCCAAAATGCGAGCGTTTTCTTTTAGCTATAAAACATAAATTTCAATTTACCGAAAACATTTTAGGATTTATGTTCGTTCTTACCCATAATCCTCAATCCAAAATGGCATCTTTTCTATATATGCGTTAGAAGCTAACGAATGCCATTGAATTTGTATATTTAAAATGCTAAAGTGACATAAATATTCATAGCCGATTAATCAGTAATCGTGAAAATGTTTACTTTGTAGAAACGCGTAAGAATTCCGAGCAGTAAACTTACAGAAAATTCTAGTGTGAAAAGAGATCGTGGCAATCTGCTGTATGATCGTGGCAATCTGCTGTTCTGAATGACAATAAGGCCAAACAGGCTCATGCTCGTGATATATTAAGAATTTTCACGGAAATATAGTGGGAAGCAGTAAGATTTCCGGTTTTATTAATATATCTGTCAGTTAGGTGCTGTACGTGAGACACGCTTGGGCGATCATGTCTCAAAAGAGACATGACTGGGCAGAAGATTTCCTCGCAGTAGTTTGCCATATTTCTTTTGTTAACCAAAACTATAGAATCCAATCAGTGCTGCTATTTAACCCATAGCTAGAGGCACTGATTAATATCTTTCCCAAGGGTATTTGCTTGTAAGTGAATGCAACGAATTCAACTAGAATTCGAACTCGGCTCACTGATTTCTCGTTGCGAGCTGCTATCCACTATGCATATCCATGGAGTTTAATACCCATTCGTACTCATATGCGCCAGTCCCATATGGTTCGGTTAAAATTTTTTATTTTATTTGGTTATAAAGCCAAAATATTTTTATGGATTATGAGAATATCATTAAATAATATATTTCTTGATATTTAACCCTTAGATACAAAAGAAGAAGTCGTGAATTCACAATTTTTTACCGGAGTAATGGCACGTAAATGAATGATTTGGAACTCTATTTACTGATGTTCAATTCCAAGCAGTTAGACTACATGCGCATCTAACCTTAAAGTAACTGTTAATTAATTCGCATGTCTAATTATGGATCAGTCTCGAGTTTTTTTTTTAACTTCGCTGATCGTATCTCAACGTGATATGGCCATCAGAATTTCTCTGAATCTATGCATAACATTAATACAATTCAAATATAACTGGCCTGTCAACACTTAAAAGATAAATTACACAAATCCTCAGGTTTCCTGAAAAAATCCAAAGGAGAATCTGTAATGTGATCGATATCCACTTGGGAGATCGGCTGCAGTTGTTGTCTCACAGGCGTGACGTGGCTTCCCTGTGCCTCTTCTATAAATATTTCACGGCTTCAGTTTCAATGAACTGAGATCACTGGTGCTCCCTAGGTATGGATTTACACGAGCTACTAAATTAGCAACTAGGTTCCACCTTTTTACAGTTAAACCGATAAAATGTAACCGCAATTTCTACTCTGATAGCTTCTTTTCTCGCACTTCCCACCTATGGAATTCTCTTCTATATATTTGCTTCCCCGACGGCTACAATCTCCAGGAATTTAAACGTAAGGTCAATAGACATCTCCTATCAGACTAACTCGCATCCATTCTCACAAGCTCTTTTCTCAATCCACTCCACCCCCATCTTCGGTATTCTCATCCGTCTATTACCCTCCTCCTGATATTTCCTATAACTAACTTCTCATCACTTTCCCCTACGTAAACCCCTGCGCAACAGTGGCATTAGAATGCCTTGCTTGGGGTGAGATGATTAAATAAGAGTCATCGACAATTTGCTAATAATTCTGTTTTCTAATTAAGGAGATTTTATTGTTTCTTAAACACGGAAAGAGGGAAACTAACAAAAATACCGACATTTTGATCAGCTTTTTTATGGTATTTATATCCTGATTTGTCAATGACACCACATTTTTATTTCGCGAATGTCTGTGAAGAATGGCATGCTGAAATTGAAACCTGTTTTGCTTGTTAAAGGAAAAAATATTCTTGATTTAACAGGGGTTAATAATGTAGACTAAATATTTAAAAATATTAGTTTCCTGAACGATTCATTTACTTGTACAGTTTAATATAGTATCCTTGATATCTATCTATCTATCTATCTATCTATCTATCTATCTATCTATCTATCTATCTGCAACTGTTCACATCTATGTATGTATGTATGTATTTATCTTTCAGTTTGTTTATATCTATGTATGTATCTATCTAGTCAATAAATCTTGGGTAAAAAGCAATCGGATGTCTAATCGTACTGATGAGCTGTGATACAGTGAAACAGATCTGTCTGCGGATATATATATATATATATATATATATATATATATACTATAGTTAGAACATGTACAAATTATCGTGTACATTTTGTTTCGACATTGAAAGGACAATGTCTCATCGAGTAGTGTGAAAAGAATATGGAAATTTTTTTACCTTATATTGGTGAATTATGTGTGAGAGGTAAGTGGGGTAGAAAATGGGAAATCAGAGTTGTAAGTCGTAAGTTAGAATTTGAACAAAAAGAGGGAAGAGGTAAAGGAGAGAGGTGATTAATGGATGTTTTGAAAATTTTATAGACAAATTTAACCGTAGAAGATAAAGTGTGGTCCTTTACAGCCTTTATGGCCAGTCCTTTGGGTAAAACAAAGAGAAAAAAAGAAACAAGAAAAAAGTAAGGAAATGTATATAGGGTGGGAGGGAGTAGGAGAAGATAGGCTTAAAAAGGGATAGGAATTGCTATTTGATAAACATATATGTATTTGTGAAATATACGGCTCTTGTTGATTTTTTCTCCAAACACTACAGAAAAATCAAAACGGACCACCAAAACCACATAAACAGAATTAACTACTTGGACAAAGAAATCACTGACAAACTGAAAATCAGTGACAGCGTCCCTAAAATTACAACAAAAGGAGGCATACATACTTTTAAAAGACCAAAAGCCGGAATTTTATCAAAAATTACCCACTAGAATTGTCAACCAAACAAAATTAGAGATCGGTAGAATTAGTAAGGTAATACTAGAAAGGGTTAAGCGACACATAAAAAACACAACTCCAACCCATACAATGGAGGGCTACATTGGAGGTAATTGACTGGTTCGAGAACGTTGAAGAAAAACAAAATTCTACTTTCTTACAATTCGACATCGTAGACATTTACCCATCGGTATCTGAGAGCCTCTTCAATCTTGTCACTTGGCTTTGCCTCTTTTCGCTCGCAATAATTTTTCTCTTTGTGTCTCTTCTAAGCCCCTCTCTGTCAACCATTTGCTCAGACCTAACAAATATGTCTTACATTGCTTTCCTCTGTCTCTCTTTCTGACATGTGAGTATCAACTTCTCCAGGCCCTCTTTCCTCATTACGTGTCCCAAGAACATCATTTGTATTTTCTTGATATTTATTATCAGTTTTCTTTTCGTTTTCATTCTTACAAAATGAAAGAAAATCCTCAATTGGATTAGATGACCTTTTAGCAGTGCCGAATTTACTTACAGGGTTTAACAGATTTATGCCGACGGACACAAAATATAGTCGGGGTAGGAATGGGCTCCAGCCAATATGCATAAAATCTTTGCACACTCAATTGGCCTTTTCTTAAACATGATGTTATAAAAAATCTACGATTCTTTAGACCGGCTGCAGCCGCTCTCACACCGGCGTGATGTAGCTTCCCTGTGCCTCTTCTACAAGTACTTTCATGGCTTCTGCTCCGATGAGCTTAGATCACTGGTGCCGCCTAAGCAGGAATTTACACGAGATACTAGATTAGCAACTAGGTCCCACCCTTTTACAGTTAAACAAATAAGATGTAACCGTAAATTCTACTCCAACAGCTTCTTTTCTCGCGCTTCCCGCCTGTGGAACTCCCTTCCACAAGTCTGCTTTCCCGACAGTTACAATCTCCAGGTGTTTAAATGTAGGGTCAATAGACACCTCCTATCACACTAACTCCCAACTATTCTCACAACTCTCATCTACCCAACCCTCATTCTCGGTATCCTCACCCGCCTATCACCCACCCTCTGTTATTTCCTGTATTTAATCAGCCTTTCTCCACTCTACGTAGCCCCCTGCACAGTAGTGGCAGTGACATGCCTTGCTCGGGGTGAAACGCTTATATAAAAAAAAAAATAATAATAATAATAACATCATGTATCATGGAGGTGCGTCGTGGTGCAGTGGATATCGACTCAGAACGAGAAATCGGGGAGCCGAGTTCGAATTCCAGTTGAATTTATTGCATTCACTTATACGCAAATACCGTTGGGAAAGGTATTATTCCGTCTCTTCCTTCCAGTTATGGGTTAAATAACAGGACAGATTGGGTTCTATAGCCTTGGCTGGCAACCAGTCTACTACAGAAAGCAATGGCAACCTACTGAGGGATAATCTTCTGTCCAGTCAGTCATGTCTCTTTCGAGACATGATCGCCCAAGCGTGTTTCACGTATGGCACTTAACTGAGATTCTTTATAAAGCTTCGGTAATTTTAAAAACACCTTCTAATTCTCGGTTTTGCACAAATTGTTTTATTTTCCAGGCTTTTAATTTTCGGAAATGGAAGAGAATGGAAGATTTGGAGCCGCGTCACAATTGGAATCTCTCTATCTCAATCTGGCCTTTCTGTTCAACGAATCTTTTTATCATTATTTTGGTTTTAATTTTTGTTTCTCTTTTTTCATTAAATAACATGAATTGCTTTCGTTTTTTCTCCCCATAGAATTATTTGTTTTATAATCATTTCATCCCAAGCAGGGCAGAAAAGCCCACTAATGAGTATGAGGTTAGAGTTAAAGAAAAAAAAAACATGGTGAAGGTGATGTCAAAGAAAGGATAAAAGATGGACAGGAATCAGGTAGATAGAAGATGACAGTTGTCATTACATTTAATCTTTCGGAAAGTGTATTCCAGTTGAATTCCTTGCATTCACCTACTCCTTTGGGAGAGGTATTAATGCGTCTCTTCCCACCAGTTATGGGTTAAATAATATAACAGATTGGATTCTATAGCCTTGATCGGTAACCAGTCTACCGAGGAAAGCAATGGCAAGCTACTGCGGGATAATCTTTTGCTCAGATAGTCATGTTTTTTCTAGGCATAATCGCCCAAATCGTGTATCACGTATGGCACTCGACTGACTGACTGAAGATAATAGTTGGGAAACATAATTAAATATTTTACTGGGTATAAAGTGGGGGATCAGTTTTGTATTGTTGTGAAGTAATAAACTGATCCCCCACTAATTACTACTTAATAATATAACACATCTCTTCCGCCTCTAGCTATGAGCCAAATAACAGAACAGATTGGGTTCTATAACCTTGACTGGCAACCAGTCTACCGCAGAAAACAATGACAACCTACTAAGGGATAATCTTCTGCTCAGTCAGTCATTTCTCGTTCGAGACATGATCGCCCAAAGCGTGTACCACGTATGGCACTTAACTGATTGACTGAAGATTATAGTTGAAAACATGATTAAGGCTTCTACTAGTCATAAATTGGAGGATCTAATTATTACTTCATGACAATAAGAAACTGATCCCCCACTAATTAGTACTTATTAATAGAATCCGTCCCTTCTCTCTTCAGCTATATTTTAAAGAGCAGGATAGAGAATCTTTTGCCCAGTCAGACATGTCTCTTTCAAGACATGATTGCACTAGCGTGTAACACGTATGGCACTTAACTGACTGAATGAAGATAATAGTTGGAAACATAATTAAAGCGTCTACTGAGAATAAAGTGGGGGATCAGTTTTATATTGTTTTGAAGTAATAAACTGATCCCCCACTAATTACTACTTGTTATTACAATCTGTCTCTTCTCCCTTCAGTTATAGTTTAAAGAGCAGGATAAAAAATCTTCTGCCCAGTTAGTCATGTCTCTTTTGAGACATGATCGCCCAAAGCGTGTCTCACGTATGGCACTTAACTGACTGAATGAAGATAATAGTTGGAAACATGATTAAGGCTTCTACTGAGAAAAAAATTGGGTGTGCAGTTTTATATTGTTATGAAGTAATAAACTGATCCCCCGTAATTATACTTAATACAATGATGCAATATAATCTATCTCTTCCCCCGCTAGTTATGGATTAAATAACAGGATAGATTGGGTTCTATAGCCTTGGCTGATAACCAGTCTACCGCAGAAAGCAATGGCAACCTACTGCGGGATAATCTTCTGTCCAGTCAGTAATGTCTCTTTCGAGACATGATCGCCCAAAGCTTGTTACACATATGGCACTTAACTGATTTATCTATCAGGGAAGGAATCAACGGAAGGCAGATTTACAAACGGGAAGTGTGAGAAAATAGACTATAAGACTAGAAGTATTGGTTAAACTTAACTATATCGACAGAGAAAAGGTGGAACCATAGTGCTTAAGACTAAAATGGCTTATGTAAGCCGAAAGCTTAGATTGGATTATATATTAACATTGTATTTTTCTTTTTTTTCATTTAATGATAATGCTATTAAGCTTATCAGAGAATATAAAAAAACATATAATAAATAGACAAAATTTGTCGATATTATGTAATGAAACATAAATTAATATATATATATATATATATATATATATATATATATATATATATATATAATAAAACTGACTCTGTACGTATCTAGATCCTAAAATTTTACAAAAGCAAACCTTGAGGACCACAAATAACCGGCAGAATCTAAGTCCGTTACTGTCCGTCGCTATAAAGCGTTGGACAAGAGGGGGAAAAAAAAGAAAACCGCGGAGTACCGACAATACATACAGTACCTCGCAGCAAAGAAAAAAAAAACCTCAAACGGAACCAACCACAAAGAAAGAAAAGTGCTCGATACAAACTAACCAATTCGAATTAACAAAGAGGAAGTAACGTATATATATGAATTAGAGCGCTCTAGCTATTGGGTGCGTATAATGATATGCGCTCAAAAGTCTGCCTACTTCCACCGAACGCCCATAGCCCAGGGGTAGAGTCGCCGAATGAAGCCATGTCGGTCGGGTTCAATCCTGGGTAAAAAAGCAATCGGAGTCTAACCGTACTGATGAGCTGTGATACGGCGAAACAGATCTGACAATATATATATATATATATATATATATATATATATATATATATATATGTGTGTGTGTGTGTGTGTGTGTGTGTGTGTGTGTGTGTGTGAAGAATCAAGACAGACACGTTATTCCATGGTTCAACTATTCTCTACTTCAAACTACCACCAAAATAATTGCATTCATTGTTATCATCATTACACCACCATTACTAATCACTACTACCGCTTTACAATATCTATTTGCTACAACAACTGTTATTACCATCAAATATTACTATCACCGTATTAGTCCGCAATCATCTTTAACGTAAATTACTCCTCTCTACGGTAGTAAAATAATTACTACCACACATTAATAACAAGCATTGTAAATTAGAATTTCAAACGTTTAAATATGTGCACCCCCCAAAAAAAAACAAGCTAATCAGGTACCACGAGTAAGTAAATGACTGCATAAAATCTTGCTCAGTAATGTAATCTATATTACGGATGGCCAACAGACCGAATAAGAACAATTACCTCACAGGTGACTGAGAGTTTTCCACACCCTCTATTAAAAAGTTCCTACACAATTGTTACAATCTTTCATATCTAGCGTACCGTTATATGAACTATCAACCTCTGAGAGACTAGATCCAATGACAAGATCAGGTTAAGATATTTGGAGACGTCCTGCTCCGCATTCGATATCGAGCGTTTTAACCCTAAGAAGCAAACAAACTAATGAGTAATATAGATTATACAATAATCTTATCAGACAACCGTCCTCATCTTGATTGTTGGAAATCGAGGTTCTCTGCGGAAAGAATGCATTAACCTATTTAAATTCACGTTAAGTCTTAACGCTATATATATATATATATATGTATTAAATTGTCTCCGTACGTCACAAAATCTATTTTTACGGATAAAACTTGTTTTAAGAGAAGTTAAAATTAATCAATAAAAATGTCACGAGATTAAGTGATTTCGAAAAGCTCAGTATAATCACGAAATGGATTTCTAATTCTAGAAATAAGGTGGTGTTCTAAAATCCTTGATGTTCCCAGAAGGTTATCAGCACGAGGCCCGTATGACTGATTGAATGGCACGCCTTAATTCCATAACGTTTATTAAAACTACGTTGGTTTCGTTTCGTTCTAACTTGTTCACTCACACACTCTTTCACGTATAACCACATGCATAAACAAAGAATTATTTCAACGTTTCTTGTAAACTGTCAGTGAAAGTAACGTTTTCTTTCTTTCAAACCACTGACGATTTCCACTAAAGAAGAACAAACATCATTTTTTTTGCTTTTGAAACCGAAAAAATTGAAAAGAAAAATATTTTTCTTTAAATTTTTTAAATTTTATTTTTAAATGAATAAAATAGAAATAAATCACAGACGGTTACACGATTTATCTGTTTTTACATTGCCCCCCAAAAAACAAAAACCGTCGATAGAGGGCGCTCATTAAGACTATAAAAAAGCGCGCATTTCTGTTCCAAGGCTTTTTTCCCTTTTTAACACAGGTTTTCACATGCGGCCAGAGCGCGAATTACAAATCCTAAACGCTTCTTTTCTTTTCGATTATTGTCATGAATATTCAAGAAAACTCAGATTAACTTGAAAAAAAAATCAAACAAATATACAAGTTTAAATATCTAGGAAGTGTTTTAACTGCGGATGCGAAATGCAACCCCAAAACGTAAAGGTTCGTTGGGATAATGAAAAATGCCTTCTAAAAGCCAAGGAACGTATTAATAAACATGAACTCGTTAGGAAACAAAGTACTGAAATATTATGCAATAGCTGTTCTTTTATACAGCAGTGACTACTGGATGATTTAATTATAAGTGAAAGGAAGACTGGTTCAGACATGGGCAAACTGAGGCCCTTTTGGTCTTTCGCATGTTTTATTTCATGAGGAAAATAATGTTTATTAAAACTGCTTTAGTTTCGTTTCGTCCTCCCTTGTTCACTCATACCCCTTCTCATGAATAACAAAATACAAAAGCAAATATTAGACAATCGCACCTACCTCCCATTAGCATGGACCAGGCTTGCCTCCCAGAGAGTAAAACACTGCGCCTCCTTAGTCTCACACTTTCAGCGGACCTCAAGTAGAATGACTATATCGAATCCATTGCTAAATCCGCTGCTATGAAAGTCGGTTTTCTGTGCAGGGCCCGGAGGTTTTTTCCGTTTGAATCTATCCTGCACATTTATAAATCTACCATCCGCCCGCTCATTGAATACTGTTGCCATATCTGGTCGGGTGCCCCTGCTATTTTCCTTGGGCTTCTCGACAAGGTACAGCGGAGGGTCTGTAATGTGATCGATACTGACTTGGCAGACCGCCTGCAGTCTCTCTCTCACCGGCGCGACGAGGCTTCCATGTGACTCTTCTATAAATACTTCCATGGCTTCTGCTCCAATGAACTTAGATCACTGGTGCCCCCTATGTTCGAATTTGCACGAGATACTAGATTAGCAACTAGATCCCACCCTTTTACAGTGGAACCGATAAAATGCAACCGCAACTTCTACTCCAACAGTTTCTTTCCTCGTACTTCCCGACTGTGGAATTCCCTTCCACAAGACTGCTTCCCCGACGGCTACAATCTCCAGGAGTTTAAATGTAAGGTCAATAGGCACCTCCTAACACAATAACTCGCTTCCATTCTTTCAAACACTCTTCTCATCCTCCCAACTACCTATCATCCCACTTCTGACATTTCCTGTATCTAACCACTCTTTCTATTTTCCTTCTCCTATGTAGCCCCAAGCGCAATAGTGGCAGTGGAATGCCTTGCTTGGGGTGAAACGATTATAAAAAAAACCAAAAAAAAACAACGTTTCTTGAATTTTGTAAGCTTTCACTAAATTTAAAGTTTTCGTTATTTTAAACTCTTGGAGATTTTTTATTAAGGAATATCATGCATGAAAATATTTTTAAATATTAAATATTTATTATTTTTCTTTAAATCCCTGGAAAAAGAATATAAGTTTTATTTAAAAAGTAAAATGAATAAATTAGAAGTAAATAAAACACAACAAATTTCCATTTTATTTTGTTTGTTAATTATATAAAATCTTTTATCGAAATAAAAAAAATCAACTTTTTTGCATTACTAACAGGGATGATTACGTCTATGGTCTTTCGTAGTTAACATTGCTGAGGCAAAGTTTCAGTGGCACGGTCCCTTTCATAATGAATCATGACATATGCGGCCCACTGGTCGGACATGCAAGCAATGTCTGATCTCCGGTAATGGGGATCTCGAAAAATTCTAAGGAGGCTCTACAATATAAGCGACCCTGTCATGGCAGCCTATATTCAATGTTTTTCGCAGTGGCGTGATCTGGTTTTTCTCTATAAGCTCCCATGAATATTGCTCACTGCCGCCCCCTATGTATGAATTTAAATGTAAGGTCAATAGACATCTCTTATCTCATTGACTCGCATCCTTTCTCTCAAGCTCTTTTTTCCACCCACTCAACCGTTATTACACCGGTATTTGCATCCGTCTATTACCCTCCTCCTGACATCCCCTATAATCTACCTCTCTTTCTCATCACTTTCCCTTATGTAACCCCTTGCGCAACAGTGGCAGTAAAACTGCCTTGCTTGAGGTGACAATCTCCAGGAATTTAAATGTAAGGTCAATAGGCATCTCTTATCTCACTAACTCACATCCATTCTCATCCGCCTATTATCTTCTTTCTGACATCCCCTGTAACTACCCCTCTTTCTCATCACTTTCCCCTTATGTAACCCCCTGCGCAACAGTGGCAGTAAAACTGCTTTGGTCGGGGTGAAATAATTAAAAAAAAAAAAGAATTTTCATGTTAACTGTTCTAACGAAATTTTTTCCTAGTTTCCCAAATTTATTGGCATTAAGGTCTCACCCTTTTACCATCGAAATAGTTAAGGATATTATGATGAGAAATCTATATTCTTGTAATTCAGAAAGAAATGTGGTTCGTTTTCTTTTTAATAGCCTCTACCTATATTAAGCTAGTTAAAAAAATGTGGCATGTTGTGTCATTAGCCGATGTTAGGCAGTCATTGACCGAGAAGCCAGTGGTGCTTTCTGTTGGAATTTATAAAATTCGTTCTCTTAAAACACTTTTATAAGAAAATAGGTTTCTCATGCCTAGTATCATTTATCACTCTTCCTATTATTGATATTAGCCGTTTCCTTACAAGAAAATATTTGGAATTCATTGATCGAATAACCAGTACTATTTTCAGTTGAAATTTATAAAATCTTCCTCTTAAAACACTTTTACAGGACAATAAGTTTCTCAGCTGTTATAACTCTTTCTATCATTGATATTAGCCGTTTCCCTACAGGATAGCATTTTGAATTCACTGACCGAGCAGCCAATAAAATTTTCTAAAATAATTTCTTCACATTTCCTCAATAACCACGTCGGATGTTATTTGAAAAGTACGATAGCATGGCGCTTAAAATTAGTGTGTTGTTTCAGCTATACGAGAAAGATTTCCTTAAATAAATTTCAATCGAAAACTCTCAACATCGAGGAGAAATTTATTAAGACAATCGAACGGTTATTGAAGGTCATGAATATTTCATATTCACGTCTAATCAAAGTCATTTATATTTGTATTTACAGTATTTACATTATTCGGACTATTGTCCTCATCTTTGTTGCCATTTGTACGATGTTTACGAATAGATCATTCTATTTGTCTATATTTCTGAGATGAGGTAGTATTTACAGTATTTACATTATTCGGGCTATTGTCCTCATCTTTGTTGCCATTTGTACGATGTTTAATAATAGATCATTCTATTTGTCTATATTTCTAAGATGAGGTAGTATTTACAGTATTTACATTATTCGGACTATTGTCCTCATCTTTGTTGCCATTTGTACGATGTTTACGAATAGATCATTCTATTTGTCTTATATTTCTGAGATGAGGTAGTATTTACAGTATTTACATTATTCGGACTATTGTCCTCATCTTTGTTGCCATTTATAAGATGTTTAATAATAGATCATTCTATTTGTCTATATTTCTGAGATGAGGTAGTATTTACAGTATTTACATTATTCGGACTATTGTCCTCATCTTTGTTGCCATTTATAAGATGTTTAATAATAGATCATTCTATTTGTCTATATTTCTGAGATGAGGTAGTATTTACAGTATTTACATTATTCGGACTATTGTCCTCATCTTTGTTGCCATTTCTACGACGTTTAATAATAGATCATTCTATTTGTCTATATTTCTGAGATGCGGTAGTATTTACAGTATTTACATTATTCGGACTATTGTCCTCATCTTTGTTTCCATTTGTACGACGTTTAATAATAGATCATTCTATTTGTCTATATTTCTGAGATGCGGTAGTATTTACAGTATTTACATTATTCGGACTATTGTCCTCATCTTTGTTGCCATTTGTACGACGTTTAATAACAGATCATTCTATTTGTCTATATTTCTGAGATGCGGTAGTATTTACAGTACTAAATTATGCAGACTATTGTCCTCATCTTTGTTGCCATTTGTACGACATTTCGACCGTTGTACGCTCCGGACTTCTCCAGGTGCTAAGAATTTCGAACCGAACCCTTTATTACAATCTTTGGGGTATATTTACAGTATTTACATTATTTGGACTATTGTCCTCATCTTTAGTGCCATTTGTACCACGTTTCGGCCATTGTACGCCCCAGCCTTCTTCGGGTTCTAGGAATTTCAAACCGAACCCTTTATTACAATCACTGGGGTATATTTACAGTATTTACATTATTTGGACTATTGTCTTCATCTGTGTTGCTATTTGTATGATATTTTGGCCGTTGTACTCTCCGGACTTCTTCAGGTGCTAGGAATTTCGAACCGAACCCCTTATACTGGGGTATATCATCCTCATTATTTGTGTAAAGACACGACTGGAAATCATGAGTTATCTCCAAGTTACTTGTTCACTCTTGCTGTAGCCTGGTATTGAACTCACAACTCTTTGGGTCAAGTCACAGGAACTAACCAACGGCCTTATCCACTGGATCATTCTTAAGGACAAGAACAACTGACTTTTTTTTATAAACCTAATGTTCAGTGACCCTTTTTTACCAGAGTTCATATTGGAATCTTTTGATATTAATGGATTTCTCTAGTCGTACAAATGGCAACAAAAATGAGGACAATAGTCTGAATAATTTAAATACTGCAAAGTCATTTATGTTTGAAAGATAACGCAGTCATAATAAATTTGCACCGTTTTTACTGGGTACCCAGTATATAATATTTATTTTGCCAGGAAAACATGCTTGAATAATATTCAGTGTTTTTAAAAATTGGTCTCGATCTGTCAATATTTGGCTATTTCAGAGTGTAGAACAAAAGGAAGGACGGATTAACGGAAGTCACAGATGTTTTATATATAGAGCTGAGTTCCTTATTTCAGTTCATATAACTCGTTTGGTGTCCTTTGTTGATCTTATTTTAATATGCCTCGGTACAAGAGATAAGCAGTCCCGATCCTTTGATCACACGATCCATAACCAATAATTTCGGTCCATTTCAGAGATTCTATTTCAGAATCTGCTCAGTTGTATTTAGGAATAAATTAAATTCAATGGAACAAATTGTAGTAAATTTATATTCCTGATATCAATGAAAGGTTGAACTGAAGAAAATCGAACAACACAAATCTAGAAAGTATTAAAAAATATCACAACAAGAAAAGATGAAGAAAAATACGTGTTCGCCATTGCTTGATTGTGTCCATTCGTCCTTAGGCCGCGCGTCATGTATCAGGTCGGCTATTCACGTAACCGTGCGGTCTTTAAAATGCAAAACAATGCACAGTTGTAGCGCCGTTCCGCAAGGGTATGAAACGCCAGACCTCACGTGAATATCCGTGACTTCTTTTTCAAGAACGAGAATACAAACGAGAAGAAGCACGCATGCGCTTGCATTCGGCAGGGGGACACTTTCAATATGAAAGGCAGAGGCGGCAAGATGCACGAAATTCGAAAGGTTATATAGCCAAAGGAAAATAGAAGAAATTACTGAAATTCTTTATTCAAAAAGCTTCATCAAACAAAAATTGCTAACATAAATGTAAACAATGTTAGTAAAATTAATTATTGCAAAAGTTGAAAACCTCTTACATAAAAACACACGCCCATCACGAATTTTCAGGCCGGTAGACGAAAATAAATAAATTTACTCTTTATGAAATAAATAGTGCTTCTACTTAAATACAAGTATCCACAAAAATAACGCTTAAATTAATAAATAAAAAGTCCATTATTCCTGTAAAAAGAATAATTTCAGCCAAAGCAACAACAATGAAGCCACCAAGACGCAAATATTAACTGTATGTTAGAGAATATGAGAAAATATACTATTAAGAATAGAAAACAATAAAAGAACAAGGATTCTGGAGACAAAATATAACGATTAATATTTCATTTAAATTTTTTAAAATCAAATTTGACAGAAACACAAGAAACAGGGAGATATTTCGACAAACAACAAGTGCGAGATATTAAACGGTTAAGAGTTAACTTACTGTTATATCTAGCAATTTCAACTATATATATATATATATAAGCAACGTTGAGCCTGGTCAGTATTTAGGTGGGTGACCACTTGGGAATACCAGGTGCTGTTACCATTCACGGATGTGCCTTGGGGTGCGGTGGATGTCGGCTTGGAGGGGGAAATCGGTGAGCCGAGTTCCAATTTCAGTCGAGCACGCTGCATTCACTTGCGCACTGGTACCCTTGGGAAAGGTATTAATCCGTTCGTTCCCTCCAATTATGGGTTAAATAATTGAGGTCTGCTGTTCGTGCGATTTGTGGCAGTCATCTGCACCAATTGTTTGTTATCAGCAGTTCCAAGAAGTGTGGATGGTACTACACAATGCCTTCACCACTATAAACAAATCTCTGTGTGGTTGTCTTGCTGGAAAAAGGTTGGACCCTCATACGTTGAACGCGACGGGAGAATCCATTATTATTATTATATATATATATATATATATATATATGTGCTTCGGTTGAGTTTTTTTTACATCCGATAAAATATGAGAAGATGTTAATCGTTCGATAAAAAGAATTTGGAGAATGACTATCTAAAAGTTATAATAAATCTTGTCTACCATAAAATCTTTCATGGGTCGATTGGTAAATACGGGTCTGATCTTAAAATGACATATTCCTGGTGTTGGAAGTATGCCGGTTTGAGTCTAACCGCAAGATCGATATTTTTCAAACCATTTCCCAAACGATAAAGGCCAGCAAAAATTACAACATATTTTTTTACAATTTACTGTTTATTTTATATAAAAAAACAAGCAGACTTTACACTCAATTAGGAGTATCTATTAAAAGATAATAATGATAAACAAATAAAAATTCAAATATGTCGGCTAATCCGTAAATTTACGTATTATATAAATATATAGACAAGTTTTGTTTGTTTATTTTATGTAAATTTTTCTCATATTCTCTGTTAAGCTTAATAGCATAATCATTAAATAAAGAATAAAAATTACAATATTGATAAATAATTTTCTAAATAATCCAATCTACGATTTCGGCTTGCATAAGCCATTTTCAAAGATGTCAAATTATATGATCTAAATCGAAACTTATTTTATAAATGGAACATTGTTTGTGTGTGTGTATGTGTGTGTGTTTATCTGTGTGTGTGTGTGTCCGTTACCTATAGACTCCGAAACGGCTGAACCAATTTTCTTGAAAATTTACGCAGTTATACTATAAGCATCTGCGAGTGTTCTTAGCTAGGTTTTGTGTCGAGGTACCCCCGATTAATATCGAAAATCAATAATCGAAAAAATCGGGTTATAGAAGGAATGGTCCGATTTTAATCAAATTTGATACACTCATAGACAAAGACATAAGAAACGATATTCAGACGTTTCAAGGTTGCAGTTCTTAAAATAGTGCAGAAAATCGATAACATATATATATATATATATATATATATATATAAGGCCAGATGTTTGTGTGTCTGTTTTCTGCCTGTATGTCTGCATTTTTTTCAGCCCTTTTATTTTAGTTTTTGCTTCGGGTTTGGCTTCAAGTAGCTATAATTGTAGTTTTTAGTCTCAGCCATGATACTATTTACTCAGAGGACTTATTTAGGTTTCAAAATTCAGTTTGCGACGAAAAAATCTTATTTGATATCGATACCAGGAAATCAAAAGTTGACTTACATCCATTCATTTTTCTTTCAGTCTACGGTTTTGCTTTAACTAGAAACAACTATTGCTTTTTAGTCTTTCGTTCCAACGTCCAAAGAGTCTGAGCTCCAGGACCATGGATTAGTTTTAAAGATTTCATTACACCCGAGCAACGCCGGCTATACTGCTAGTATAATATAAACACGGGCAACCATAATGACAAACTGTTTTTTTTTTACATGGAAGATTTCCAAGCAACAACAAACCCGCGGGTCTTAAATGACCCCTGGAAGCAAATGTTGCACCACATCTCGTAATGTCATACATGACCAAGAGAGAGTGAAAACAAGAAATATCAAGTATGGGAAGCCATTGGAATAAACCAATGGTTTCTGGTATTAATTATATTTATAATATATAATGGAATTTGACATCTTTGAAAATGGCTTATGTAAGCCGAAATCTTAGGTCGGATTATTAAAAAAATTATATATCAATATTGTATTTTTCTTTTTTTCATTTAATGATAATGTTATTAAGCTTATTAGAGAATATGAAAAAAATTACATATATAGATATGGGAAAAAATTAAGACAGACACGTTATTCCATGGTTCAACTATTCTCTACTTCAAACTACCACCAAAATAATTGCATTTATTGTTATTATCATTACACCGCCATTACTAATGACTACTACCGCTTTGCAATAACTATTCGATACCACAACTGTCATTACCATCAAATATTACTCTCACCCTATTACACTGCAGTCATCTTTAACGTAAATTACTCCTCTCTACGGTAGTAAAATAATTACCACCACACATAAATACTTACAGGCATTACAAATTAGAATTTCTACCATTTAAATATGTGCAACCACAAAAAACGCCAAGCTAATAACCGACTTTAAAATAAAAAAATAACAATACAGCCTTAAATAAAATAATAGCGATGACTCTTTTCCCGTACACTTCCTCTATTTAAAATTATTTTTTCTCTATACACTTACACACACGCGCGCGTGCGAACACACACACACACACATACACACACACACACTTATATATATATATATATATATATATAGAGAGAGAGAGAGAGAGGTGCATACATACATATATTATTGCTTACATACTATTACATGATTATAGATGACTTGAATTTAAACATGTGTGTGTGCATGTGTGCGCGTTTAAATTCAAGTCATCAATAATCATATAATATTATGTAAGCAATAATATATGTATGTATGCACCTCTCTCTCTCTCTCTATATATATATATATATATATGTGGGGGGGGTGCGTGTGTGTGCGTGTGTATATATATTATTGTTTACATACCATCATTTGTTTAAAATTTAATGAAAGACACACATGCAGGCACAGACTTATGCAAACACAGACGTAGATAGATTCGTGTAAAATCCTTTGTACAATAAAGACGGAAGTTGATGATGGTTCGCTTCATATGGGCCCACACTCCCGATTTACCATGAAATAACGTGTCCGCCTTATTTTTTTCATATATTTTCTCTATATGTATATATGTATATATTTTGAGCCCTCTTAGAGAGTTATCCTACCACCTTATGTACAGGATACTCCTTTGGATACTTCTATATCTACACCGCATGCTGATATATATATATTTAGTGTATCGAGGCAGCAGATAATTTTCTAAACATATACTGTTAAATATAAGAGACAATGAATGTCTATTATGTTTAATCATGAGCCGTTCTAAACATCGTATTTTGGCTTTAATTTCAGTTGGAAATAAAGACAAAAATTCTCCAAAATTTGGATAATTTTTTATTAAGTTGGTTCTAATACACACAGTAAAAGAACATTCAGATATTGGAGCCATCTACATTAAATCCGAACAACCAACACTTAATAAAATAACGTTTAAATCTGGGCATAACACATTACATTGCATTTAACTATATAGTTTTGTTATCCTTGTTTACAATTTTTGGTAACTGCTATCGTCGCTTAGCAAAGTTTTATGTCAACACAAGATAAAAATTGTCGCTGATGGTGGAATTTTTATGTTAACGTCCTTGTAACCTCTCTGAAGATGGCTCATGTGAGCCGAAAGCTTAGAACTAACTTAACAATAAATTATAGAAATGTTGGAGAATTTTTGTCTTTATTTTCAACTGAAATTAAAGCCAAAATACGATGTTTAGAACGGCTCATGATTAAACATAATAGACATTCATTGTCTCTTATATATATATATGTGTGTGTGTGTGTGTGTATATTCTTGCTGACATACGATTATTGGGTCATGATTTACTTGAACTTAAACAAAAACACACACATATAACTATTGAGAATTGTTATTACTAGTAAATATATACATTTTTCCGTGTCTACATACCATTGTGTATTGGATGGCTTGACTTTTATTGTCATTACAGAAATTTTACAATTTTACACATTTGTATATTACTTTGCTTTCTGTCGAATTATTCTTGATAGTGAATTATCGTGTAACCTAATACCTTTCGACATTACGGTATTCTAGCGATGTTTGAACTTGTTTAGTGTGGATTTCTTTCATAAAATATTACTTACAATTTCCTTTTTTTTATTCGTTCTGTCTCATAATTTTTGTTTTTCTTTTGTTCTTCCTTTGTTTAATTCTTTCTCTTTCTTTATTTATTTCTTGTAATCTTGAGATTTTTACCCTTTACTCAATTCTGTTTAATCCTAAATCTTCGTTGGTTAAACTTTTTAGTAACAGTTTTTTTTTGTTTTGCTTGACGTGTTTGTGAACGTTTTTTACCTTTCAGTTTCTTAGTTGCTTTTTAATTTTTTGGTTATTACTTTTTTAATCTATAATCCTTACATTCACGCTATATTTGATATCTATCTATCTATCTATCTATCTATCTATCTATCTATCTATCTATCTATCTATCTATCTATGCAGACCTATTCATATCTATCTATCTATCTATCTATCTATCTATCTATCTATCTATCTATCTATCTATCTATCAGACCTATTCATATCTATCTATCTATCTATCTATCTATCTATCTATCTATCTATCTATCTATCTACCTATCTATCTCTCTATCTATCTACCTATCTATCTATCTATGCAGACCTATTCATATCTATCTATCTATCTATCTATCTATCTATCTATCTATCTATCTATCTATCTTTGAAGATGCAGTTGGAAGTACAATGAAAATGACGTGTTTTCCAAACCTCTTGAAAATATTTTTTTTTTTACTCATATGAAAATTGTTTATTTTTTCATTTATTTCAAAGTAAGCATATATTTTCTTTGTATTTTTATTATTATTTAATTTGTCTGTTTGCCTTTTAATGCTCCTGAGTGATAAATTAACTAAATTTCTTATTATTCACATTTTCCGCCTGAATCCATCTTGCATATATAAAAATTAACTATCCGTCCGTGCATGGAATAATGCCGTCATATATGGTCAGGCGCCCCCTCTGTTCATCTCGACATGCTCTAAAGGAAAATCAGTAATGTGATAGGTATTCGACTCTACCCGCCGGGATGTGACCTCCCTCTGCCTGTTCTATAAATATTTTCATGGCCTCTACTCCAACGAGCTTAAGTCACTCGTGCCCCTTTAACAAGTGTTTACTCGTGCAACCAGACTGGCAACTGGGTCCCACCCATTCACAGTTAGATCAACCAAAACAATTCTACTCCATCAGCTTCGTTTCTCGCACTTTCCGCCTGTGGAACTCCCTTCCTTATTCTTGCTTTTCTGACGGCTACAACCTCCAGGAATTTAAATCCATTGTAAATACCCATCTCTTAACCACTTGATTCCAGTTCTTTCTACATCACCCTGTATAACTTTTTCTTTCTCTCTATCTTTGCAACTGTAATCACATCTGTATTCTCATCCTTCTCTTGCTCCATTCCCTGACACTCCCTGTGACTGGTTTGTCTTTCTCTTTATTGTTCTTCTATCTAATCTTTTTCATGTAGCCCCCTGCGCATCAGTGGCATTACCGCCTTGCTTGGGGTGATATGATTAAAAAACAATAGATATCTCTTAGTTGTTGATATTTTGCTAGAATTTTTCAAAACTACGATATTTTTCTTAAAAAACCGAAAAAAAATACTCTCGAAAAACAACACGACACAATGTCTACGATACTCATTCTTAGGAAGACTACTTTTATTTTTTGCTTTAGTTGTCGATAACACTAATTATATTCGACGAGTTTAATGAATAAATAACTGAATATACAGAATTGTCATAGACAGGTGTGATAGGGGGGATAAGCTCCCACTATCTATAAAAAAAAACCATGGCATACTTGCTCAAATAGTTATTGACAACTAAGTTCAGTTCCTGGCGTGCTCGTCGCGGAAATGCTTTTGCAGACAGAAGGGTTGAAAGTTGGGTCACTGGCACCTACTTCTGACAGGGGGAGCTCGTCAGCCTGGGAAGGTACTTAACCTAGGGGAAAGAAAACCCTGATTTCGAAACTACGCTACCTTGCGGCCATAACCAGTTATGAAAAAGACTTCAAGAGTAAACTATAGTTGTACAAATAAACATCCATCCAAACCCTTACACTTGCTTACTCCCCCCTCTACTAAACCCAAAGAATAAAATCTAGCCATGGGGCCATAAGCCTATACCCCATCTTCTAATGTTAAATCTGTGTACAAAATTCTCGACACTTTCATTAATCAACTATATTCCCTACCCAGCCCACCTTTTTCAAAATTCTAACGGACAATTTACAAGACTTATTCCCTTGTCGCTAATCTCTACCAACATCTCACACACAACTCGCCAAATATGAGAAAAGAGGCTTTCCATTCCTTTCCACACCATCTGATGAGAAATTGTGATTTCAATGTCGAAACAAAATGTACATTTTGTAGTGGATAAAAAATGTTGTACATGTTCTAAAATATAATTTATAATATATATATATATATATATATATCTATATATATATATATATATAAGCTTTCATTATCTATTAAAAACATCCATGGCATACTTGTACAAATAGTTATTGACAACTAAGTCCATCCTTTGTCGCTGAAATGCTTTTACAGACATAAGAAGGGGTGAAAGACGCTTCACTGGCACTTAATAACCAATTGCTTAGGGCAGGTGAAGCTCGTCAGCATATGAAAGTATTTTACCTAGGGGAAGGGAAAATCCTCATTTTTAACCTCCGCTGTTTTTTGGCCATATCCAATCATGAAAAACGCTTCAGAATTAAACCTCGAGGTAAAATCAGCAGTCGGAGTTCCTATACCTGTTCGCAGTTTTATTCGTTCTGGCAGCTCCTGCGACGGTAGTCTCCAAATTGCTTTTCTTTTTAAATAATCAGTGACGGGGATAGGGGAACGTGCTACATGGGCAACAACCTGTCATCCATATCACATTGCTCAGGCTTGCATCCGACCATACTGCACTAAAACTCTACACCTGGATAGGATATTCTAGCTTTTCCCTTTGCGTTGACACAACACTGGAAACGACAGTTATAGGTTCTAAGCTACCGCTCGATTGGCGACGAGCACAGCGCCAGGGTTCGTTCTCCTTAGTGAAAGAGATTCTCTAATCTCATTAGACAGCTACCGCCCGTTTCAAGATAGACATCCTCTAGCCAGTAAGGTGTTGCCTCGAAACGGTCTGCCTTCTTCAATGGGTGCATGGAGATTAGGAGACATCCAATAAGTGGACCGTAACATTTGCACTAGGAAATACCAATAAATCTTAAAGGAAATCAGCTCTAAAACTGGGCTGTTAGATTGTCCGTACTATGCTGACCGGCTTATCTGAAGACCTCCAGGATATTTAGGACTCTAGGAAAAATGCAGTAATCAATGACAAGCTCAAGAGAAGGAAACATGTTTGACAGATTCTGGATCATTGAAAGAGAGGAACTACTTGTTCTTCTGACAGGAAAAGTCCTCCAACAAACCTCGCCAACTGTTAGGAACACCCTCCTGAATCTGATTGAACTATGTTTTAAAGGTCTTTAGCGACTTCTCACTCTCCGCCCCAACACAACAGCAGGTCCCGTCACCCTCGTCAGCGTCTATGCCCCGGCACTCTCTGCCACACAGGACTCCAAGAACGATTTCTAAGATAAGATTGCAGCCATCATCAGCAAGGAAGAGCTTGTTCTCTTCTTCAAATTTAATCGAAAGGAGTTACTTAGTGTTTGAAAATATGAGAAAAAAGGAATATTAAGTAGATAGAACAGTAAAAGAACACGAATTAAGAAGAGTGTTGATAACGATTGACGTTGCATTAAAACTTATGAAGATCAAATTTGACTGAGAATCAAGAAGCCTGAACACAGACCGTCCAAAACTTTAAACTTTTTATTTAGTATTTAATTCCATTTTTCCTCAATAGGCTTGTTCATATTCTTCCGGGTCATTTTAAACATGAATAATGGTTTATTCTTTGTATTCAGTTTAGTATCCGATTTAGTCGCGGTTAAAGAACTGGAGGAAGCAGGATAGGTGGTGATTAACTACACTGTAGGCTAAAGAGGTTACATTGACACAGAGGAAGGACATTAGTGCTGTCGATTGGTCTTCAGCAGTGAAAAACAACAGCAATAATGAACTATTTTCAAACTACCGTGGAAAAAGCAAATCATTTAATCTCGTTGAAGAGAAATGAAAAGATTTGGCTCGAAAATTAAATTTATGCTACATCAGCGATACGAAGCCAGCTGAAACATCAATAGAGGCTTAATATCATTGAGGGGGTGGTGCGCAGTGCCGTCGAGAGGGAAGCCCCAAAACGGTGCGCATTCTCTGATGACCTCAAGATCTTGTTGCAATCTGGTATAAGATGCAAATCCTATATAATCCATCAACCAACTAAAAAAACACGAAGTAAATTGCACACCCGCAAAATCGAATTCAAACGACTACAACATTTGGGAAAACCCCAAAGTAAAATCACACACCCAAAAACATGGACCCAAACGGCTAAAAGTTTTTCTTTCTCAAAAGTCAGTGTGAAAAGTGTGAAACTCTGGATCCTTACTGGTTGACAAATCGAGAAATTCAAAATACTTCAGCGAAACGTTTTTTTTTTTTTCACAGCTGAAGAAAAAATTGTTCTGGGCTCCTTCCACGTGACTAGAATACAATATTCAAGGAGGTCTCCTGACCGGTCACAGCAATCAGTCTGTCAAGAGGGTCAGTTAGAGACAGCCGTTCGGTCGATCCGTCACTCAAGCAAGCAGTCCGTCAGTCAGCCACGCCAGTCAATCCCGAGAGACGCAGTGTCCGATACTAACAGTCCGATAGGCGCTACAGCAGAGGCCAGTGCCTACAAACTAATCCTTCTCCACTCAACCGTTACGACCAGAAAGAAGAGAGGAAACTCCTGCAACGGCCATAAAACTTTTCATATCACTCAGCAAACAGAAAGGAGAAGTAACAATAAGTTAAGTAGACTGATTCATCGTTTACACATTACACTACCAATTACTACTATCTCCGTTTGACTCTCTCTCTCCCCTCGGGAATTCTCATTCACACTCTTTTTCAACACAATTTGAAACACTTTCCTTTGCCACATACTTAACGGCTGATACATAAAAAGGAAAGAAATATTGTACTCCTACTTTGTGTAATTACAGACTCAAAACCAACACTTCTGTATTCAACAACTTTCGTTCAAATACAACAGACACTTTTATATATTTAACCAATATTTCTATCAAATAGAAGACACACAGAATTGTACAAATTATTTATATTATATATATATATATATATATATATATATATATATATATATATATATATTATCAAATACAAAATTTTTATATTTTTATACAACATTTCATATTTTTATATTTTTATACAACATTTCTTATTGTGTTGTTTTTCTCGAAATTTGTGTTTTATTTTTTGTGGGCCGGAATTCTCGCATTAAAATCTTCCTTTTTAATCCGGGTTGTTTTGGAACCCCACACTGGTTCGTGGAGCATTTCAAATGGCATGCACTCACAAGTCGTGTTTTATTACTTCTGTTTAGTATTGGTTTTCTGGTTCTTTCGAAAGTCTTTTAATTCTCTTTCACTTTCAGTGGCACCTTGTGTCATAATATATCATCTTTTTTGGGTTGTTACCTCTTGCTTTGTAAAGCTTTAACTTGAGTGGGTTTTAAGCCTTGAACAAAATTTAGTTATATTGTAAAAATATTAAAAAAAAACGAAGAAACATCCTTCATTTTAAAGTTATCATTATGTCATTGTCGTCTGTTTTCTCCATTTCCGCCACGTTTCTCTTTCCGGCACTATTACTCTGTGAATTTCTTCCGATTAATAATTTCTTGGTTTTCTTCTTCCATTTTCTTATCTCTTTACACTGTTCCTCCGTTCTTTATTATCCTTTAATTTTTTTTTCTCTTCCTGGCACCATTTTCCTTTTTCTATTTCTTTATCTTCCCCTATCGGTTACTTCACATTGTCCCGCGTTTTAAACGAGGTTGATTGCAAATCGACCGCATTCTATGCTACACCTCACGAAACTCTCGCCGTTCGATAGCGCCATTTTGTTTTCTGCTATCTTTCCTTATGACCCCAACTTCGAGGTTAACAATGTCTGTCTTCTCGCACGCGAATCTGGCGTTAAAACAAAAAGCCTGTGCCCAGCAGAAATGGTGGCGATACAGTCGAAAACATGATAAAAAAAAGGTAAACAAGAAAAACCAAACGAAACTTGCACATTGACATATTCAGGCTAAAGCACACATATGTAGATAATTGTACAATACGTACTCATATCGAATATGAACTATAAGAAAATCGCATATTTAAACCCAATACGATTTTGTATTCGTGAATGTATTAATATTTTATAAATTAGCGTAAGTTGAAACTCTTATATGTCTCTACCTTTTCTCAGCAGAAAAAAACAGACTGCATCCTTAAAAGAATTCAAACACTTCGAATAAATATCAGTCAGTTAAGTCCCATACGTGATACACGCTTGGGCGATCATGTCTCGAAAGTGACATTACTCACTGATCGGAATATTTTCCCGCAGTAGGTTGCCATTCTGCGAGTAGACTGGTTGCCAGCTAAGGCTAAAAATCCCAAACTGTCCTGTTATTTAACCCATAGCGAGAGAGAAAATACGGAAAGGAAATTAATACTGCGCATCAGGAAGAGACAGCTGAACTTCCTGGGACACGCAATGATGAAGAAGGGCCTGGAGTACCTGAAACTAACAGGCCAGATAGAAGGGACAAGAGACCGGGGAAAGCAACGGATAACATATTTGAAGGGCCTAATCAGGTGGATGACGGAACGAGGATTGCATGGTGTAACAGGAAAAGGCGTGCTCAGAGCCACTAGGGATAGGGAAACGTGGAAAGCCATAATCGCCTACGTCCTGAAGGGACAGGGCACTTAGAAGAAGAAGAAGAATGGTATTTACGTGTAATTGAATGAAATGAATTCAACCAGAATTCGAACTCGGCTCTCTTATTTCTTATTCGGAGACGATATCCAATGCACGACAACGCATATCCCAAATATATATATTACTAACAATTTACTATTTTACTGTATTAATGATAATATCGAAATTATATAAAACAATTAAAAGAATTAATAAATATGTCTTGTCTTTTAATGCTTCTTATTTCAGTGTTTAAAATTTAACATATAGAAGCAATGTTTCTGTTGATAATGTTTAATTTTTTTCTTACAACATACAACCTGTCAAATCATGTGCAATACACTGCCCTCACCAGTTGCGAACCAGCTGAGACCATAGAGTTTCAGTGGGTATAGCGGCACTGCCACCCCTGGCGTCACTGTACCCTAGGTATGACGATAGACTACATCTGGCAGCAAGATTCGGACATTTTGAGGAGTATGGGACCACCTCTTAATTGCTGTTGTTCCCAGGTCGACTGTGACTGAAAGGGATATCATCTTTTAGGATATAACGATGCGCAAATACCGTCCCCACCAACCCGAGGATAAAACTCTATGAAAATATAAAAACAGATTTTTATAGTAAAGTTAACAGAAATACAGTTTTCTACACTGAAGACACAACCGTTTACTCCTGTCCCGATAAGAAATCTGCCGAGGCTGACAAAGCAAAACTCGCTGTTGATCTTGTAAAGCACCTCCAATATGTGGTGGACTAGGGTAAGAAATGGCACATACATTTTAATGCTTCCAAAACGAAGCTGCTATCCCTTAACCACCATAGACACTCCTACCCACTATCAGCATGGATCAGGTTAGTCTAGCTGAAAAAAACAAAACAAAAACACTGCCCCTCCTCGAGTTAACTCTCACACCAGACCTCAAGTGGACTGACTACATTGAATCCATAGCTAAATGTGCTGCTCTGAAGTTCGGTTCCTTTGTAAGGCTAGGATGTTTTTCTCGCCGGAATCTATCTTATATATATATAAATCTACCATCTGCTGTGCATTGAATACTGCTGTAACATTTGGGAGGCGGGGATCTGCTATTTATCTCGGGGTTCTTGACAATATCCAACGGAGAATCTGCAATGTAATTGATCCCGACCTGGTAGCTAAACTCCAGTCACTTTCTCACCGACGTAATGTGGCTTCCCTCTGTCTCTTCTACAAATACATTCACAGCTTCTGCTCCGATGAGCTTAGCTCCCTGATACACCCGGCATGAATTTAATCGAGCTACTAGACTAGCGACTAGTTCCCACCTTGTTACAGTGAAACTGATCAAATGGAACCCCAGCTTCTAATTTGATAGCTTCTTTTCTCGGAGCTCTCGCCTGTGGAATTCCCTTCCGTATACTTGCTTCCCTGACTTGCTTAAATCATGAATTTAAATTCAAAGTAAATTGCCATCACTTATCTTTTTGACTGGCAGCCCTTCCTTGACAAGTCTTGTATCGTGTTCTCCCTTCCCACACTATTCTCATACAGCTCCCTTCGCATTAGTTTTCTCGTCTTTCCTTTAGTCATTCTCTGAATCCTCCTGTAACTTGTTCCTCATCAGTCAATTTTATGTAACCCCCTGCGCACCAGTAGAAGTACTGATTTGTTTTGGATTAAATGAGTATAAAAATACGGTGCTATCCTAAAAAATGTGTAGGCATTAAAAAATCTATTAAGGTGGATATGCCCTAAAAGAAAATAAACCAACCCAAACCAGACATTCTCTTTACAAAATGACGTGAATGAAACCTCATCTACAAACTGATTTCTTACATGATATACACGTTCTATTCACACGAATCTATCCCTAAAATCTTGTTAGCAAAAACCAGCCCACGGAGATTGATATGCCGTAAGGCAAAATCAACCAAACTAAACTAAACAAGATTTTTTACCAAACTTCAATACAAAAATATATAAATGAAACCTGATGAAAAAACTAATTTCTTAGAAAGAATCCATATTCTATTCATACGAAGCCTTCCTAAAAATATTGTTGGCATTAAGTAACCCACTGTGGTTGAGATGGCGTAAAGCAAAATCTACTAAAAGAAACCAAACTCTCTACAAAAAAAATCTTTATAATAAAAACATCAATTAAGCCTGTTTTCCACACTCAATACATATAATATTCGTACGAAGCTAGCCTAAAAAATTTTGTCTACATTAAATAACCCATTGAGGTAGATATGCTGTAAAACAAAATAAACCCTAACCCAGATATACAGATACAAATTCTTACAATGAATGCATATTCTATCCATAGGAACCTATCCATCTACCTACTCAGGCCCTTCAATATGTTATCTGCTGCTTTTCCCTGTCTATCATTCCCTCTATCTGGCCTTTTAGTATCAGATTCTTCAAGCACGCTTTACTCATTGCATGTCCCAGGAAATTCTGTTGTCTCTTCCTGATGCTCAGTATTAATTTCCTTTTTGTTTCCATTCTTTCCAACACCTCGTCATTGCTCTCATGCTCGGTCCATGATATCCGCATCATCTTTCTGTAGAACCACATTTCAGATGCTTCAAGTTTTCTGTTCATCTTTGGTGATATTGTCCGACATTCACTGCCATATTGAAGAACCGACACCACATCACAATCAAGTACTTTTTTTCTTTGTTTCTAGCGAAATTTTCCTGTGTCTTAATACTCTACTCAGCTTCTAAAATGCGTCCTTTGCCATGCCAATTCGCCTTCGGATTTCTGTGTCGCACTTTCCGTCTTCTATTAGAACACTTCCAGATATTCAAATTTTTGTACCTTCTTGATTTTAGTATCCCCACCTGTATTTGGCATTTTGGGCTGCTCTTTTTACTGATGACCATGCATTCTGTTTTCTTTCAGTTTATTTGTAGTCCTTTCTTGTCACTCTCTTTAGCTCTCTTCTGTAGGAGGTCTTGTAGCTTCCTTTCCGTGTCTGCTGTCAAACACTTTTGCATAATCTATAAAACATAGGTACAAGTCTTTCTTCATTTGGATTACCCTTTCGGATAGCATCCTAATTATAAATATGGCGCTCCTTCTTCCAGTGTCTTTGACGAACTCGCACTGTTCTTGTCGTATCCCTGGCCTGATTCTGCTTCTTTCTCTATTCATCAGGATTCGGACAATCAGTTTTGTAATGTGGCTCATTAAACTGATTGCTTGTTGGAGTTGAACCTCATTTGCAGCTGGCTTCTTAGGCAGTCGATTTGCTTAAGTCGTTTGGTATTTCTCTACTACTATAAATTTAATTTATAATTTCTGTAATTTTCTCTATGCCGAATTCTTCCAGGGCTATCAGCAGTTCTATTACAATGCCGTCTGGTCCGGCTACTTTGTTTCTATTCTGTTTAACCATTGCAGCTTCCACTTCGGATTTTAATGTTTCCGGTCCATCCTTATTTTTGTGTATTATCGGTTGCTCTCTCTTATCGTGGAAAATATCTTTTATATGTTCTTCCCATCGCTGGAGTATATCCGCCTTCTCTAATATGATCGTTCCATCCTTGGATTTTATACATCCTGTTGAGGAGCAGGTTATTTGTCCTGTCAGTTCTCAGTTCTCTTATTTCAAAACCCAAATCATGGCGTCACTAGCAGCTTTTACCACCGGACAGGGTACTGTTTTTTGGTGGAGACGTATATGTATATTACCGCATATGTCCGAATATACGAACATGTGTCGCATTCGGTGGTCATCGTGAGCGCTCTGATAAATACATACAATAGTGTATAGAGCAAACATGGGGTCGCACTATTGAGAGGTATATTTTTGTATGTTTTTAAAACTCACACATTTTCGTGATTGCAAATATATACATTTTTTTTTTCCCCGGAGGAGTTAAAAAATATATATATATAGACCGCACGAAATATGAAGTCAGCTGATACATTTTTAACTACGGTGATTTATTTTTGCCTTGTCAGAATTCAGTCATAAGTTTGAAATCCTAAAGCGTTCGTATTAAGACTTCCTGGAGTCTGTTATTTCACATGAATACAAATTAGACGAACAGAGCCGAAGAAAACATTTAGGAATTATCTAAAGTCAGAATAATGTTTTATTAGGTTTACATGATACCGTACTGAAGTATTTAAACATCTGAAAATAGTAAGTTTGCCTCATTTTTATTATTATTATTATTATTATTATTATTATTATTATTATTATTATTATTATTATTATTATGTCATTTTTCATCATATTTCGATTTCTGCTTTGGTCTCACTACCAATCAAGTCTGCGGGGAGACCTAAGGCAGGTAGTGGCGTGTTGTTATGGCTCCATTTCATGTTTTTCTATCTTCCCTATCATCTCCAGCATTACATAGATAAAGTTTTCCTTAGTGTGTGGGCTGTACTTAATAAGACAATTTTTTGTATATCTCTTAAACTGGGATTTCCAGGGATTCTTTCAATGTGTTGTTTTGTTCCATTTTTTATCATTCCAAGTGCACCTACTATCACTGGCACAACTCTTGTTTTCAATTTCCACATTTTTTCTATTTCAATTTCCAGGTCTTTATATTTTGACAGTTTTTCAAATTCCTTGATTGCTATGTTACAATCCGCTGGACAAGCCATATCAATTAAGAGACAAGTTTTCTCCTTCTGGTTTTTAACAATAATGTCTGGCCTGTTTGCTTCAATTTTTCTGTCTGTGTAGATTATTTATTATTTATTATTATTATTATTACTTTTATTATTATTATTATTATTAATTATTATTATTATCATTATTATTATTATTTTCATCGTCACTATTATAATTTTTATTTTAATCATCGTTGAATTATCATGGAATTTCTGCTATGGTCGCACTACCTACCAAGTCTGCGTAAATACCCAAACAGGTCGTGGTGCGTTGTTATGGCTCCATTTCATGCTTTTTCTATCTCCCCTATCATCCCTAGCGTTACGTAGACAAAGTTCTCCTTAGTGTGTGGGCTGTACTTAACAAGAAAATTTTTTGTATATCACTTAAGCTGGAATTTCCAGGGATTCTTTCAATGTAATTTTTTGTTCCATTATTTACCATTCCATTAATATTTTTTTTTAATCATATCACCCCGAGCAAGGCGGTAACGCCACTGATGTGCAGGGGGCTACATAGAAGTGAAAAGATTGTAAAAGAGAAAGCCGGAAACCACATCCTAAACAGGGAACAAGTGATGAGCCTCTTCACTTGTTCAATAGACGTGGGTGGAGTGTGAACCGGGCGATAGTGTAGTCTATCTATTCCAATTTATTATTATTATTATTATTATTATTATTATTATTATGTCATTTTTCATCATAATTCGATTTGATAAAATTCTCCTTTGTGCGTGGGCTGTACTTAACAAGACAATTTTTTATATATCTCTTAAACGGGGGTTTCCAAAGATTCTTTCAATGTGTTATTTTTTTCTATTTTTTATAATTCCAAGTGCACCCACTATCACTGGTACGATACTTGTTTTCAATTTCCACATTTTTTCTATTTCAATTTCCAGGTCTTTATATTTTGACAGTTTTTTTCGAATTTCTTTGAATGCTATCTTACAATCCGCTGGACAAGCCATATTAACTAATAAGCAAGTTTTTTCTTTCTGGTTTTTAACAATAATGTCCGGCCTATTTGCTTCAATTTTTCTGTCTGTGTAGATGGTGTAATCCCATAGAATGGTGACATCTTCTATTTCTGTAACCGGTGCTGGGTGATGTTCATACCAGTGTTTGTTAACATATTTTCCATAGTCTTTGAACATTGCTCAGTGTAAATATTGCCCCACACTATCATGACGATTTTTTATTCATTTGGTGCAAGTACAGAACATCCTGAGATGGTCTATTGTTTCTTAGAACTTATCAGGGAACCTACATTTTGGATCCACATTATTATGTATAATATTTGCCTGATAGTTCCTAGTGAAAATCTTTGGTCTTGCGATGCAAGAATAAAGCCTTCAGTCTCAGATTTAATCGATGAGTATTAACTTTATCAAGATTGGATTTATTAGCACGTTTGGATATTGGTCATGTTGAGGTTTGTCTTGCCAGCGTTGTCTTTCATCTGTTTAAGAGCTTTATTATTATTATTATTATTATTATTATTATTATTATTGTCATTTTTCATCATATTTCGATTTCTGCTTTGGTCTCACTACCAACCAAGTCTGCGGGGAGACCTAAGGCAGGTAGTGGCGTGTTGTTATGGCTCCATTTCATGTTTTTCTATCTTCCCTATCATCCCCAGCATTACATAGATAAAGTTTTCCTTAGTGTGTGGGCTGTACTTAATAAGACAATTTTTTGTATATCTCCCAAGCCGGGGTCTCCAGGGATTCTCTCAATGTGTTGTTTTGTTCCATTTTTTATCATTCCAAGTGCACCTACTATCACTGGCACAACTCTTGTTTTCAATTTCCACATTTTTTATATTTCAATTTCCAGGTCTTTATATTTTGACAGTTTTTCAAATTCCTTGGTTGCTATGTTATACTCCGCTGGACAAGCCATATCAATTAATAGACAAGTTTTCTCTTTCTGGTTTTTAACAATAATGTCTGGCCTGTTTGCTTCAATTTTTCTGTCTGTGTAGATGGTGTAATCCCATAGAATGGTTACATCTTCTATTTCTGTAACCGGATATTCTGTTTATAATCAAATAGTATTATATATTTATTTCTACCGGCCTGATTATTTACGATAATCATCATGTTACGGAAATTAACGAAGATTAACGAAACTTGGTTATAAACAAACGACAATTTGAAATGATTTGTTTGAACATTATTTTCGATCGATACTCGTATTTAAGTAGATATTCTGTTTGTAATCAAACAGTATTATATATTTATTTCTACCGGCCTGATTATTTACGGTAAATGTTTGTTACGAAAATGTGTGTCATTCGTCAGGATTTGACTTCGTTTACACCGATCGTCATTCGTGGTCGAGAGGTCTAAGACGCACCAGATCACATGGTGTATTCTCCTATGTGTATAGGGATCGCAGGTTCGAATCCTGTCAAATGGCTCATATTTTTAATAAAGATTTATTGTAAATAATTTGTTTATAAACACAATATCGACTTAAATACGAGTATCGATCAAAAATAATGTTCAAACAAATAATTTCAAATTGTCGGTTGTTTATGATAAAGTTTCGTTAATCTTCGTTAATTTCCATAATATATATATATATATATATATATATATATATATATATATATATATATATAAATGTCTCTCTTTCATACACAATTTATGTCTAAATATAAGTTAATTCGGCGAGGGAAGAAAACTTAGAAATTACGGTTCTGAACATGAACTTTTCTATGGTAGATTCATAATTACTGAAATAAATATAATTATATACATTGGGTTTTCCGAAAATTTAATGCCAATATTTAGTTGTTCATGTTCAAACAGGTTACAACACATTGCATTTTTCAACAGATATAATAGGCTTATATTTCCGATTAAAGCATACATCTATCTCATAGGAATTCGTAGTTAGACATGTCCGAATTAAGCCATATGAATACTTGAATCCCTAATTCCTCGTAATATTCATAACTGCTCTGCTTTCGTAACCTATTGTAAATAAATGTAAACAAAGACAGTTATATATGGCTTTATAGCTTACACCCTGAGGAGAGACACAACATAAAGCGATTTGTTCCTATTAATATGTTCGTGTTTCCTAGTAGGTTGCGAATGTTTTTCAAGGAAACACAATATTTGCTAAACGCACGTTTTCTTGCTTCTGTTAAGAAAGTGTGTTTTGTTTCCAAAATAATTGTAGCGTCTACTGAGAGCCGCATTATATTTTCTCATGAAATATTTCAAAGTAATTCTCTTCTGTTTGCGAAATGCATTTAAAACTATAAACATTCATAAACGTTTTTTTAATTTCTTCCATAAAAGCAAGTATTTCAACATCACAATGTAACACACACATAGACATATATATATATATATATATTAGTGCATTCAGGCAGCAAATTTTCTTTTAGACATGTCAGATTAAATAATTTGCAAACATTATGTCTGTTTATTTTTAATAAAATCCGTTCATACTCACTGATAATCTTTCGCGTAATCCAATTGAAAGATGTCCGAAATGAACTGTAACGTTGACAAATGTTATTATCATTCATTTCTCCAGGCAACCAAGTACTTTCAATCGCTTGCCGAGATCATTTTCAGGATAGAGAGTAAAAGTAATAAAAAAAATAACCGGAAAGCTGTGTTGGTAAAAATTACTGTGCATTTTTTCTGCTTCAAATATAACGCTAGACAAATTGCTAGCGTTCATTAGAACGTGAAAATTATTCAAAAAGGAATTTTTCTACATGTTGTATATATATATATATATATATATATATATATATATTAGAACTGAGGCCAAACTGCATGACGTATATATTACCCCGACAATAGTATCCAGAGTAATTTCAAAACTCGACCCCCATAAGGCGTGTGGTGACGATGGAATCCCGGTGATAGTCCTTAAGAGGTGTGCCCCTGAACTTTCCCCTGTCCTCTCTAAACTGTTTAACTACTGCCTTTCTGCTTCCTGCTTTCCTGCATGCTGGAAATTCTCCTCAGTCGTTCCTGTCTTTAAGAACTGTGGTGAACCCTCGGACCCATCCAACTATCGCCCTATCAGTCTTCTACCAATATTCGGGAAAATGTTCGAGGCTATAATAAATGCTGAAATAGTTCATCATCTCACCGCCCACAAACTGTTCTCCGACAGGCAATATGGATTCCGATTTGACAGGTCCACAGCCGACCTGCTAACTACTGTAACGGAGTACATGCTACAGGCCCTTGATGAGTCTGACGAGGCTCGCGCGGTTGCTCTGGACATCTCCAAGGCTTTCGACAGGGTTTGGCACCCTGGCATCCTATGCAAACTACGAGGTTATGGTATTACCGGTCGCCTGCTTGACCTAATCCAATCTTTCTTAAATAACCGCAAAATGAAGGTCGTTCTGAATGGGCGTGCCTCTTCGTCCTACAGCACGAATGCTGGTGTCCCACAAGGCTCTATCCTGGGCCCAACGCTCTTCCTTATTTTCATCAACGACCTCCCAGATGAGATCAAGTCCCAAGTAGGCATCTACGCAGATGACACTACAATATACTCCCGCTCCAGTAAGAAACCTGTCGTGGCGGACAGACATAATCTCGCTGCTGACCTTGAGCGGCATCTACACTCTGTGGTGAACTGGGGCAAGAAGTGGCTTGTCAACTTCAATTCATCTAAGACCAAGCTGTTGTCTGTCAACCATTACAGGCAACCTCTTCTGCCTCCCATAAGCATGGACCAGGTGATTCTCCCGGAGAGTAATACACTACGCCTCCTCGGACTTACCCTGTCCTCTGACCTCAAATGGAAGCACTATATTGAATCCATAGCAAAATCTACTGCTAAGAAGATTGGGTCACTATGTCGATCCAGGATGTTTTTTCCACCTGAATCCATCCTGCATATATACAAGTCAACCATCCGTCCGTGCATGGAGTACTGCTGCCATTTATGGTCAGGTGCCCCTGCCGTTCTCCTCAGTGTTCTTGACAAGCTCCAAAGGAGAGTCTGTAATGTGATAGGTACTGATCTGGCGACTCGTCTGCAGCCACTTTCCCATCGTCGAAATGTGGCCTCCCTCTGTCTCTTCTATAAATACTTTCATGGCTTCTGCTCGGATGAGCTTAAGTCACTGATGATGCCTCCTCAACAGGTGTTTACCCGTTCAACCAGACTGGCAACTGGGTCCCACCCATTCACAGTCAGGTTAGCCAAACGCAGACGACAATTCTACTCCTGTAGCTTCCTCTCTCGCACTTCCCGCCTGTGGAACTCACTCCCGTATTCTTGCTTTCCTGACGGCTACGACCTCCAGAAATTTAAAAGCAAAGTTAACACTCACCTACTAACCACTGGCCTCTAGCTCTCTCCCCTCCCCTGTATAACCTTCCCTTTCTCTCCGCCCATGTACCTGTCATTGCACCTGCTTTCTCAGCTTTCTATTGTTCCTTTCTAACTAGCTTGTACTCCTCACTCTTTTGTAATTAATCTCTTTACATTTATGTAACCCCCTGCACATCAGTGGCGTTTCTGCCTTGCTCGGGGTGAAATGATTAAAAAAAAAAAAAAAAAAATATATATATATATTAATTCAGATAATTTAATCCAAGTGAAAAAAGCGGGAAGGTAAATTCCAAAAACCCGATCCTAATTAATATTAAAAATTTATTTTAATATTAAAAAATGACACAGGAAGAGAGCTCCATGTAATAAAATATTACAGAATAAATATAAATTATAAAAGGATTAATTCACTGATGTTGAATGACCATTTCGATATGAAAATCCCCACGGGGGATAACACATCACCTCAGCAACAGAAAAATCCAGTTTCTGAAAGGATTTTTCTGTTGCTGAGGTGATGTGTTATCCCCCGTGGGGATTTTCATATCGAAATGGTCATTCAACATCATTGAATTAATCCTTTTTTAATATATATATATATATATATATATATATATATTAGTGTATTTAGGCAGCAGATTTTCTTTTAGACATGTTTGATTAAATAAATTGCAAATATTGTGTCTGCTTATTTTTAATAAAATCCGTTCATACTCACAGAAAATCTTTCGCGTATTGTAACTGAAAGATGTCAGAAATAGGCTGTAACGTTGACTGATGTTATTATTATACATTTCTCTATTTAACACGTGCATACCCTTGACATTGCAATATATAAAAATCCAACGCTAAGCAATTTGTCAACCGTAATATTTGAAGCAGAAAAAAAAATCCTACGGTTATTTTGTGTTACCATAACTCACCCCCCGAAGATGGTATCGGAAAGAGATTGAAAGTACTTGGGTACATTGAGAAATGAATGATAATAACATCTGTCAACGTTACAGCTTATTTTTGACATCTTTCAATTATAATACGCGAAATATTATCCGTTAGTATGAACGGATATTTGCAATTTATTTAATCTGATATATATATATATATATATATATATATATATATATATATATATAAGAGAAAATGTGAGCCGAAAGCTTAGAACCAACTTAATAAAAAATTATTCAAATGTTGGAGAATTTTTGTCTTTATTTTCAGCCGAAATTAAAGCCAAAACACGATGTTTAGAACGGCTCATGATTAAACATAATCGACATTCATTTTTTCATATTTAACAGTATATCTTAAGAAGATTATCTCTAGGCTCGATACACTATATATATGCGTGTGTGATTTGACTCATTTCACTCCAAGCTGTGCATATATATATATATATTTTTTTTAATCATTTCACCCCGAGCAAGGCGGAAACGCCACTGATGTGCAGGGGGTTACATTAATGTAAAAAGATTAATTAGAAAAGAGTGAGGAGTACAAACTAGTTAGAAAGGAACAATAGAAAGCTGAGAATGCAGGTGCAATGACAGATACATAGGTGGAGAGAAAGGGAAGGTTATACAGGGAGGGGAGAGAGCTAGAGTCCAGTGGTTAGTAGATGAGTATTGGCTTTGCATTTAAATTTCTGGAGGTTGTAGCCGTCAGGAAAGCAAGAATACGGGAGTGAGTTCCACAGGCGAGAAGTGCGAGAGAGGAAGCTGCAGGAGTAGAATTGTCGTCTGCATTTGGCTAACCTGACTGTGAATGGGTGGGACCCAGTTGCCAGTCTGGTTGCACCGGTAAACACCTGTTGAGGAGGCATCAGTGACTTAAGCTCATCCGAGCAGAAGCCATGAAAGTATTTATAGAACAGACAAAGGGAGGCCACATTTCGACGATGGGAAAGTGGCTGCAGTCGAGTCGCCAGATCAGTACCTATCACATTACAGACTCTCCTTTGGAGCTTGTCAAGAACACTGAGGAGAACGGCAGGGGCACCTGACCATAAATGGCAGCAGTACTCCACGGATGGTTGACTTGTATATATGCAGGATGGATTCAGGTGGAAAAAACATCCTGGATCGACATAGTGACCCAACCTTCTTAGGAGTAGATTTTGCTATGGATTCAATATAGTGGTTCCATTTGAGGTCTGAGGACAGGGTAAGTCCGAGGAGGCGTAGTGTATTACTCTCCGGGAAAATCACCTGGTCCATGCTTATGGGAGGCAGAAGAGGTTGCCTGTAATGGTTGACAGACAACAGCTTGGTCTTAGAGGAATTGAATTTGACAAGCCACTTCTTGCCCCAGTTCACCACAGAATGTAGATCCCGCTCAAGGTCAGCAGCGAGATTGTGTCTGTCCGCCACGACAGGTTTCTTACTGGAGCGGGAGTATATTGTAGTGTCATCTGCGTAGATGCCTATAGTCATCTGCAGACAGTCCTGTTTTGATGTATCTCAGTTATATTAAATTCATTAAAACCCTCGAACAAGATTTATTTAATTCTTTGTTTTTTCAGTATTTTTCCACATTTTATAGGAGATAACAAATCTTTAAATTGTTCATATTTTTTATTGTCCCAAGTGCTTTCGGTGACTTCTATAGCCATTTCAAGATTGTTTTGAAAAAGAAGCGTTCATTGAAATCCCTCACAACATAAATCTAAGTAACTATGTAAAAAGTCAAAACATGAGAAATAATGAGATGTCTGATCAGGATTTATAACTTAGGAAAAATATAATTTAAAGTCCCAAGGTGCAGAAAATAGTGAAGGGCTTTGGTAGCCTATCGCCACATAAACAGAGAGAGAAAGTGAGAGAGATAGGTGTTATTTTCTTTGTTTTTAATGATATATTCTTGATTATTAATTCGTTACTGAGGTTTTTCAAGACAAGCCAATACGCCCTAAACCCACGTCATTTTGGGAGCGTTAAGAATGTGTTTCCTAAAAGTTGGAAACGTCTGTTTAGAACCGTACTATATTTTTTCATGAAATATTTAACATATGCACCAAAAACTATAAGCAAACCCAACGTTTTTTTAGCTTCTTTCGTAAAGGTAAGTATGTCAACAACCTTGAATTATATAGTCAACGATGTAGGGAGGGACAGTAGACAAAACATTTCGACCAAATACTCTGCGCTGAGTCGGAATGATTAAAAATCAATCAAATATTTAGAAATAAAAAGGGGGATCTGCAATGTTCTAACTTTGAATTACTAGTTATCTCCCATTAAATCTTACTCTGTTTCGTCTTCTTTTTGTTTAAATGTTCTTTTCATCGCATAAAATTTGTTGACGCGTGAGAAAATTTTAATATTGCAAATGCGACACACATATTAAAATGCCCGGAACCACTGATATAATGTATAACGGCTCGGAGAACTCAGAGGGCCGTGTTCGAATTCCAGTCGGTTTCGTTACATTTCTTTACTCCCAGATAACTTTGGGAAGCATATGAATCCAACTCCTATTTCCCCCCAGCTATAGGTTCAATAACGCGGATGAATAAGTCTTCTAACTTTGCTTGAGAATCAGTCTTTCGCTAGAATAAACGGCGACCTAATCCGGAATAATCTCTTGAATTTTCTGTCATATTGTCGAACGAAACCTTATCACCCGCCCATGTATTACGTATGTTCCTTAAGTGAACGAGGCTTTACTGTTAGTCAGATAGGCAGTGACTGGTTTTCCACACATGAAATGAGCATTAATAGAAACATTTTTTGAATGCGACCAGTTAGTGTGTGTTTAATTTTCAACATCTTGTTTTTTATTTTATTTTGTGATTGGAACTGCTATTTAACCGTGACATATTTGAGAAGATTTAATAAGCAGCAAAAGTGCAGCAATTTTCAGCTTTGAGCCTGTTCTGCCTTGACAACAAAGAAGAAAATCGATTGTCCATGGTCAGTAATAATTTTTTTGTTTTAATCATCTCACCCCAAGCAAGGCATTCCACTGCCACTATTGCGCATGGGGCTACATAGGGGAAGGTAAAGAGAAGGAGTGGTTAGACATAGGGAATGTCAGGAGGAAGGTGACAGATGAGTAAGGATACCGAGGATGAGGGTTGGGCAGATGGGAAGAGTGTTTGATAGAATGGGAGCAGGTTAGTGTGTTAGGAGGTGTCTATTGACCTTGCATTTAAACTCCTGGGGATTGTAGCCGTCGGGGAAGCAATCATTTGGAAGAGAATTCCACTGTCTGGAAGTGCGAGGAAAGAAACTGTTGGAGTAGAAGTTACGGCTGCATTTTATCGGTAAATAAATATATGTATTACGTTTTATTATCATGATATTCACTTTGTACAAGACCCAAGAGCCACTCAAAGAATACAGAGTAAGTGGCACTACTCCAAGCAAGTTGATGATGGTATATCTGTTGATTATTGTATTATTTAGACATTTGATGTTAGTTAATATTCTTTTCTAGTCATTTGCTGAATTCATACCTTAGCTTATGGGCCGATGGCGTAGTGGATATAGCAGATAGTGATACAGTGGTGGGCAAAATAATGGAGACACTTTGAAATTTCATTCAAATTTATTTCAATATTGCTTAATGTTGTGGAGTAGTTTTAGTACTGAAAGTTATAATCGTGCTATGTCGATTTCTAATTGACTTAACGCACCCAAAATATTAAGAACTTGGTAATCTTCCACTATGAACTGACTCCTTAGTATTCGGCTAACTACCGACTAATATCAACTGCCTTAGTCCAACTCTGTTCAAAACTGGAACTAACTATTAATTCTACTGAACTCCAATAGAACTCTCAATAACTCTATAGAACTTCTAAGAACTCCTAAGATCTTCACAAGAACTTATCGAGTTAACTTCCTGTTAACTCTTATTAATATAAGAGGGAGGGTCATTATCTGAGTAATAGGTGTGCTTCACAATAAAAGTTAAGACTATCTTCAGTAATTACAGCGTTGATTCTACGTGGGATCAACTCGTTCAAAGCTTGAATTGTTTCGAGAGAAATTCTTATTCATTCTTCATCTAAAACAATCTCTAGTCTCTTCAATGAGGATGGTGGGCGATATCGACTCGTCACTTCTTTTTCTTAAATGAACCATAAAAGTCCAATGATGTTGAGATCTGGGGACTGCGCTGCCAGATAAGATATTCTATTTCACTAGAATGATCCTGCAGCTATTCAGATAGAAATTTAGCAGTATCAAGGGGTGCATTATCATCCTGAAAGTAGGCATTTTTCCCGGAAACAGTTCCTGAACCATAGAATGAAGTTAAACACTTCAAATTCTTTAATAATCCTTACTGTTGATTTTAAAAAAAACTTATTTCAAATAATATCTTTAAAAAAAGTAATACAAATATCTAAACTTATTTATAAATGGAACTTTGTCTGTGTGTGTGAGTGTGTCTGTATGTGTGTGTGTCCGTTACCTAAAGACTCCGAAACGGCTGAACCAATTTTCTTGAAAATTTAGAGTTGTACTATAAGCGTCTGCAAGTGTTTTTAGCTTGGTTTTTGTCGAGGTACCCCCGATAAATATCGAAAATCGATAATCGAAAAAATCGGGTTATAGAAAGAGTGGTCCGATTTTAATCAAATTTGATACACTCATAGAGAAAGACATAAGAAACGATATTCAGAAGTTTCAAGTTGCATTTCTTACAATAGCGCAGAAGATCAATAATATATATATATATAAAAGGCAAGATATTTGTGTGTGTGTCTGTTTATCTGACTGTATGTTTGTATTTTTTCAGCCCTTTTATTTTTGTTTTTGCTTCGGGTTTGGCTCTAAGTACGTATAATTGAACTTCTTAGTCTCAGCCATGATATCATTTACTCAGAGGACTTATTTAGCCTTTAAAATTCAGTTTACGACGAAAAAACTTATTTGATATCGATACCAGGAAATCAAAATTTGATTTACATCCATTCATTTTTCTTTCAGTCTACGGTTTCGCTTTAACTGGAAACCACTATTGCTTTTTAGTCTTTTGTGCCAACATCCAAAGAGTCTGAGCCCCAGGATCATTGATTAGTTTTAAGCTTTCATTACACCCGAGCAACACCGGGCCATACTGCTAGCTACTTTATAAACAAACATACAAAATAGACAATATTTGATAGTTAAATATACTTTTCCAAATTGTGCTTTAAAAAGTAGTAGGCGTTTCCAACATTTTGCCCCATTCCTGTGGAGGTGTTATTGTCATCTAGTGGCCAAGAATTCTATCCTTTGATTAAGCAGGGAAGCACCAATTCAGCTTAATATATGGTTAAGTGCATTGGATATCGGCTCGGAACGAGAAATCGGGGAGCCGAGTTCGAATTCCAGCCGAATTCATTGCATTCACTTACACGCAAATAGCCTTGGGAAAGGTAGTAATCCGTCTATTCCTTCCATTTATGGGTTAAATAACAGGACAGATTGGGTTCTATAGACTTGGTCGGCAACCAGTCTACCGCAGAAAGCAATGGCACCCTACTGCGGGATAATTTTCTGCCCAATGACATGATCACCCAAGCGTGTATCACGTATGGCACTTAACTGACTGACTGAATATAATAGTTGGAATAATGATTAAGGCTTCTACTGGTCATAAAGTGGGGGATCAGTTTATTACTTCATAACAATAGGAAACCGATCCCCCACTAATTACTACATAATAATATAATACATTTCTTTCCCCTCTAGCTATGAGTCAAATAGCAGGACAGATTGGGTTCTAAAGCCTTGGTCGGCAACCAGTCTACCGCAGAAAGCAATGGCAACTTACTGCGAGATAATCTTCTGCCCAGTCAGTCATGTCTCTTTCGAGACATGATCGCCCAAGCCTGTATCACGTATGGCACTTAAATGACTGAAATGGTTAGCAGACATTTTCTTTGATTTTCTTTTATGTGCAGGATCCCTTCAGAACGTAGGCGATTATAACTCTCCACATCCCTTGTAGCTCTTAATTTCTTTTGATATCTCTCTCAAATCCTGCTCAAGTTCATCATGTAGGACTAACGCTGCTTTCTCCTGTCTCTCTTTCCCTGTATCCGCCCTGTGAGTATCAGATGCCCTCCTTCCTCATTACATGTCCCAGAAACCTCAGCTTTCTCCTACTGATGTTAAGTATATGTTCATCATTCGTTGCCATGTAGAAGGACAGATGTCATGTAACAGTTAATTTCCATGTTTAATGTTTTTAACGAAGCCTCACAGAGACAAAATAATCACTTGGCATCCTGTATAAGCCCATCAAGCTACAGCTATAGTGATCTGAAAGTACTTGCTCAAAACGTTGTGTCTATGATAACATGTATATAAACCAACGTAAGAAAATACTTGGGAATAATACAGGACTATTTACAGATCTTTAGCTTAGAAATGAAAGAATAAATAAGATAATAAAACTATTATATTTTTTTCATTTTGTAGGTAAGTCAAAGTTTTCGTGATAATACAATAGAGAAGTGACGATGCTTCGGCAAGGTAAATAAATCTGTGTTTATGATACGGAATCCCAGAGTAACTTTCGATAAAATATCGAAATCTACTACCTTAAAAAAAATGTCCGGAAAAATTAAGTTTCGATATTAACGCAAATCAGGGAAAACACAATCAAAACATATTACCTAAGCGAGTTCAATACAAAAAGAACTTTACTTAAATACATTTGGTCATGCACAAAATCACCCATTCATCATTAATCTCTTTTCTCCTTTCTTTCTTTCTCTTCATATATATATAGATTTATATATATATATATATATATATATATATATATATATATATATATATATGCACAAAATCACCCATTCATCATTAATCTCTTTTCTCCTTTCTTTCTCTCCATATATATATATATATATATATGCACAAAATCAACCATTCATCATAAATCTCTTCTCTCCTTTCTTTCTTTTTCTTCATATATATATATATATATATTAATCATTTCACCCCAAGTAAGGCATTCGACTGCCACTAAAGCGCAGGGAGTTATATAGGGAAAAGTGGTGAGAGAGTGATTCGATATAGGAAGTGTCAGAAGGAGGGTGATAGACGAGTAAGGAGGGACATAGAAAGAGTGTTTGAGAGAATAGGTGCGAGTTAGTGTGTTAGGAGGTGTCTATTGACCTTATATTTAAACTCCTGGAGATTGTAGCTGTCGGGGAAGCAAGTATTTGGAAGGTAATTCCATAGGCGGAAAGTGCGAGAAAGGAAGCTGTTGGGTAGAAATTGCGGTTAGATTTATATATATATATATATACGGTTAGGTTTTGAAGGCTGCCCTCACATTCTGAAGATGAGATTTTTAATTTCGAAACGTATTCCATAGATTGCTTTATATTAGAAATGGTAAAATGTTATAGAGAACAATATATTGTAAGATTTTTTCCATTTTGATTGTTTGATTTGTTGATGTTTTTATTTTAAGTAATTTCTATGGGTTATTTAATGCAGAAATATAAATATTTTATACATAATGTTGTGCTTCAACAAGATACGTCTGATTGATTGACTGATTTGTTTAATGGCACGTCGACACTTCATTTGTTATTTAATACCGAAAATTAATATTTATGGAAATTTGAAGCAATAAAAAACTGAAAAAAAAAATGATACATAATATTTTATAATGGGTATTTAGGCAGCAGTCCCTTTTTAATACAATTGTCATTAAGAACGGCTGACAAGCTACTGGGTTTAAGTTTAAAGAAAGGTTGAAATTAAAGCTTGTAAAATGTCACAGATCTAATATCACTACTTCATAATCAGCCTATGAAGTTTTAAGCCCACCTTTCTGCCTTAAAATAAAATAATTTTCTGATAAGTAAGTATATTTATTGCTGTAAAATACAACGAATCTATGCCGTATGTTAAGTGGGGTAACATTAACTCTCCTATACCCTAGCTAATCAGATAAAAATTTGCTCATTCGCCATAAAAACTCATCCGTCACTAGTTAATCCTAGATATACCACAAAAACACTTATTTACGGTGAACCTATAAAAAAAAACTAAAATTTATTTTGCGTTTAAATTTTTTAAATGCCTTTTTGACCAAATATAAAATGAGGTTATTAAAAAGATTTGAAATTAATGCAAGCAAGATTTCATAATTCTACCATTATTCATTTATATTCAGATTATGAACTATTCAGCGCGCCCTCGCAGTGACTGATAGGATTTCTTTTTTATTTCTATTTCTATTTCTATTTAATTTTCGGGGCGTCTATCAGACGTATAAACAAACCTCTGACTTTTTATATAAGATTACGAATTTGTCTTTGTAGTTTTGTGTATCATCAGCTGCTTTCAATAAACAAATTATATATTCATTTTTTTCATAGAAAGCGAAAAAACGGAATTCCTTTTTTTTTCTGCTCTTATTGAAATGGAGATTGCTATCATCTTGTCAATGGTTCATTCTCCTCAGAGAACTCGTCTTTTTCTTTTGACGCTTTGATTTCAGTTATACTCAGATAAAAAAAAAAGTCCCATATTTAAAAAAAACGGTGAATTCAAACAATGAAATAAATATGTTACGGGCATTCAGCAAAAAATTATTATCTTTGGTATAAAGCAACAAGTAATATGTAAAAGAATTCAATGGAAAAAAGAAATATTCGACTTCGTTGCTGGAATTAAAATTAGGCTATTTTCTGTTGTCATATATATATATATATATATATATATATATATATATATATATATATATATATATATATATATAAAACAATTAATAAATTAAGTCAGGAGAGCCACAATAGGTAGGAATTTGCAATTAAATGTTTGTGATGAATATGAAGTATGATTGAAAGGGGTTGGTAAGAATGTGATGGGTCAGTCAGTTATGTGCCATACGTGAAAAGCGCTTGGGCGATCATGTCACGAAAGACACATGAATGACTGAACAGAAGATTAACAGGTAGTAACTTGCCATTGCGTTCGGCGGTAGACTGGTTGCGAACCAAGGATATAGAATCCAATCTATCATAATATTTAGCCCATATCTGCAGAGAAGAGATGGATTAATACCTTTCCCAAGAGTCTTTGTGCGTAAGTGAATGCGAGGAATTCAACTGGAATTTGAATCCGGCTCAACGATTTCTCGTTCCGAATGGATATTCACTGCAGGGTAGATAACGAATAGCATTTGTAACATTTGATTATATATATATATATATATATATATATATATATATATGTTCTTCCTGGAAAACAAAGTTAAATTCAACTATATATATATATATATATATATATATATATATATATATATAATACTAATCACGGTAAAACTAACAACAATTATAAGAAACTAAATCGCTAGAACTGGCGCTAACTTAACTATAATTCAATCATCTTGAACATCCATAAGAGAACCTCTTCTTACTGCAAAGGTGGGGGATAAAAAAGAAACAAACGACGTACAAGCACAAAACGTCGAGTACCCGTTAGAAAGAAACAAATCCCGAGACGAAACCTTAACAATAAAGTGCTCGATACGAAAGTAGAGCTACAAATGCATATATAAGAAAATTCAACTATATATATATATATATATATATAGTCATCTGCGGACAGATCTGTTTTGCTGTATCACGGCTCATCAGTACGGTTAGACTCCGATTGCTTTTTAACCCAGGTTTGAAACCCGACCGAAATGGCGTCAGTCGGCGACTCTACCCCTGGGCTATGGGCGTTCGGTGGAAGTACGTAGACTTTTTAGATATTACATAAAAGATCTTAAATTCAAATATGTATATATATTACATAAGAAAATTCAAATATATATATATTAAGAAAATTGAGATTTTCTTAAAACTTACTGTTATTTCAACATTTATTATACATTTATATTTCTAGATTAAAAGCTCATCTTCAAAATGTTAGAGGGATTGTGTTTGAGTTTGCGACTTTCAACAAATGGTCCTTCCTGGTTGCTTCTGCTGTTGTTAATTGTAGTGTGTGTGTGTGTGTGTTTAAGTCTGCTAGAGCATGTATGTGTGTGTGTGTGCTTATGGTGTGTATATGCGTGATTGATAACTGGGATTTTTATGGTCTGATGGTATCAGTCTGCTTTGATATGTCGCTTATCCAAGTGTGTGTTGATCTGACCGTTAGTTTGACCCCCTGCCAAAGTGGAAGAGGGCCTCTCTTACTATTGTGTGTGTGCGTGTTTGTGTGCGTGTGTGTGCGTGATTATTTGTGTATACTTCTACTGTTACATTATACTTTATTTTGTGTTTGTGATCTTTAAAAGTATTTTTGTAATTAACTTTTTTTTTATTATAATAAACGCCCTGTGACAACTTTCAAAACCTAACCATATTCCTAATATACACAATGCTTCAAGCAAATTACAAAACTTTCCTAAATCAAACTATCCCTTCTTCCCTGTTTAGGATGTGGTTTCCAGCTTTCTCTTTTCCAATCTTTTCACTTTTACGTAGCCCCCTGCGCACCAGTAGCGTTACCGTCTTGCTCGGGGTGATATGATTAAAAAAAATCTAAAATATAATATTAACAAAGCTGCAATACATAACACAAATATATCATGGCCTTGTTAATCATGTCCACACAGACATGTATATGCACAAAAGAAGAGTATTATCTATCATGTATTCAATTGCGAAAGCTGAATAACACATATTGTATTTCTATTACATCAAAGCTTCCATGAAAAGTACACTTTGGCATTAAATAACCTAATTTTGCTCCGATGATCTTAGCTCACTGGTTCCCCCTATATATGACTTTACTCGAGCCATAAGATTAGCAACGAGGTCCCACCATTTTACTGTGACACCAAGAAAATGTAAGCGCAAATTCTACTCCAACAGCTTCTTTTCTCAAACTTCCCGCCTGTAGAATTCTCTTTCCGTTTACTTCCTTCCCCGACAGCTACAATCTCCAAGAATTCAAATGCAAAGTCAGTAGTCATCTCCTATCTCACTAAACTGCATCCTCTTTCTCATGGAATTCCCTTCCGTTTACTTCCTTCCCCGACAGTTACAATCTCCAAGAATTTAAATATAAAGTCAATAGTCATCTCATATCTCACTAACCTGCATCCTCTTTCTCATGGAATTCCCTTTCCGTTTACTTCCTTCCCCGACAGCTACAATCTCCAAGAATTTAAATATAAAGTTATATTTATATCCTCTCTCTCATGTTCTTTTCTTCCTGACACCCCCTATAATCTGTCATTCTTTCTCATAATTTTTCTTCTATGTAACCCCCTGCAAAACAGTGGCAGTAAAATACCTTGCTTGGGGCGATATGATTATAAAAAAATAAAAGTTTATATGCCGTTAAAATTGTCACAAAAACTGAGTATCATCTATCGTGTATGTAACTGTGAAAGCAGAATAACGTAAATCATTTTTTACAACTTCAACTCAAAGAAAATTTTACATTTAGGCATTAAATAATTAAAAATTGTCAATTTGACGTTAAAAAATCAGGAAATCAGATACACAAATCAAATCTGTGTTTGCTCTCATGAATAAAATGTTGCAATGCTATCTATATTATAAAAGGCAAGATGTTTTTCTGTGTGTCTATCCGCCTGTATATCCTTTATACAAATCCACAGTTTTTATCCGCTTCTCAACAAACTTCCCACAAAATTATTCTTCAGGCTTTCGGTCAGGACATGGGCTACTTATTCTTTCCGATTTCCCCCCAATATCTATATATATAAAAAGGAAAACGGTTGTGTGTGTGTCTGTCCATCTGTCTGTCTGTATGTTCTTTATACAAATCCATAATCTTTATTCGATTCTCACCAACCTTCACACAAATATTTTTTAGGCGTCTGGTCAGGTCATGGGCTACTTATTTTTTCTGATTTCTCTCCAATATTAATGATCAATAACCTGATATCCGATCAGGTCTGATCAAGATCAAGCTTTCAGCCCTTTTATCGTGATTCTTGCTGCAGAATTTGCTCTAACTTGGTAAAATTGTAGCTTTTAGTCTCAAACATTAGGAGGATCTTCTCAGACGACTCATTTTCCCAGATATCGGAAATCGATACTCCGGTATCCTATCGGGTCTGATCAACATCAGGTTTTCAGCACTTTTATTTTGGTTTTTGCTTCGGGTTTGGCTCTAAGTAGGTATAATTGTAGTTCTTAGTCTCAGCGATGATAGCATTTACTCAGAGTACTTATTTAGCTTTCAAAATTCAGTTTGCGACGGAAAATTTATTTGAAATCGATACCGGACATCAAAATTTGACTCACATTCATTCATTTTTCTTTCAATCTACGATTTCCCTTTGACTGGAAACAACTATTGCTTTTTAGTCTTTCGTGTCAACGTTCATAGTGTATGAGCTCCAGGACCATGGATTAGTTTTAAAGCTTTCATATCACCAGAGCAACGCCTAGTATAAATATAAATAGAAAATGAAATAAAAAATCATTTCCACGAATCTTATTCGGAATGTTTTTCTTAAATGGAAAATAATTTAAAAAATTAAAAAATTAAAAATTAAAACAATATTACCTCTGAATTTGCTTCACCACATTTTGAATTTTTGTAAAGATAACAATTTAGAAAACAGTTCTACTTGAGCTTAGGCAAATGGATCGCGGAAAAAGGTTCATGAGAAACAATGAAAAGATAAAATTTTCTAAGCAGAACAAACGACGGAAAATGTAGAGAGCCATGAAGCTACGCCCTAAGAAAACAAGGTACATAAATATAGTCTGGTGTTAATGTAAAAGATTCAGATGTAGAGAGAGATTGAGTGCGCCAATGCACGCAACAGTCTTTTCTTTGATTTTAAATGCTTTCAGAATGATAATGAGTGACATTAAAAAACTCATTGTCCGAATCCTGGTGATTAGAGCGAGAAGTAGAATCAGGCTAGAGATAGGACAGAACAGTGTTCGTCAAAGACACTGGAACAAGGAATGCCATATTTATGATTAGTACTTCATTATAAGCAGATATAAATCAACCATTTTAAGGTTTTAAGAATGAAATTTTTCATTATAAAATAATAATAATATTATATATATATATATATATATATATATATATATAGTAAATAAAAGTAACTTTTCCGTTACACAAATTGGTGTGTAGGGGAGCGTTTTGCTGTTTTCGTAACACCTGTTTTTTATATGGGGCAGAGTTGTTAGACCTGCGTCCAACCCCCAAACCTATATATATATATATATATATATATATATATATTAAAACCTCATTTAGACTGGAGGTCATTCGTGGTCGAGCGGTCTAAGACGTTGCCAGATCACACGCACACACACACACACACACACACACACACACACATATATATATATATATATATATATATATATATATATTGTTGCATATTTCATTAAATAATACAGACAAGTTTTATCTATTTATTTTATGTAAATGTTTTTCGTATTGTTTGATAAGCTTAATAACATTTTCATTTCATGATGCTTGAGACTAAACTTTAACGATAATTCTAATATTTTTAGGCATTTAAAACAACATGCCTGGCCACATACACAATTCCGTAAAACCCTAGTTTAAAACACAATTATACTTAAACATGAAAACAATAAACAAAAATTAAAAATTCCCGAAGCTATATACATAAAATAGTTGAAACCTAACCGGAACAAAATAAACTATGACATCTCTACAAATATCCTGAAATGCCTATAATTAATAATAGAATTCATTGCTTTATTCTAACAGTGTGATGTTTGATTTTAAATGCTTCTGAATGGTTTTTGATTTTGCGACAAATATAATGTTTGTGTTTTCGTAGAAATTACTAAGTAAAATAAGCTACCCTCTAAAAGTTGGGCCAGAGGCATTCATTTTTTCATTTAAGCTCGAAGGAATGTTGTTCTGAGCGATCAATCTTCATTAATTATGATGGTTAAAAGAAAACCACGTTGTAATGTTCTTTTTCTAGTTTATGTCTTTTTCGTCTTTCTTACTCTCTCTTTCTCTCTCTCTCTCCCTCATTCTATTGTTTTTTTTTTCATTCTACTTCTATCTTTCTCTCTCTTCCTGCTGTCACTTTCTTTGACTCTCTTTCATTCTCTTTGCTTTCACTTTCGATTTATTTCCCTCACTCTCTTTTCATTTTCTTTTTCCCCGTTTCACTCTCTCAACCTGCTTTCACTTTCTTTTTCTCTTTCACTCTCTCTCTCTCTCTCTCTCTCTGCTTCAACTTTCTTTTTCTCTCTTTCACTCTCTCTACACTTTCACTCTTGTTCTCGCTTTCACTCTCTCTCTCTCTCTCTCTCTCTACTTTCACTTTCTTTGTCTCTCTTTGAAGCCCTCTTTGTTTGCTTTCTCTTTATTTTTCTCTCTGTTTCTCTCACTCTCTTTTTTTCTTTTTCCTCGTTTCACTCTCTCTGTCTGCTTTCTCCTTCTTTGTCTCTCTATGATCCGCTCTCTCTCCCTTTCTCTGTGCTTTCTCTTTATTTTTCTGTCTTTTTCTCTCACCCTTTTTTCATTTTCTTTTCCCCCCGTGTCTGCTTTCACTTTCTTTTTTCTCTTTCACTCTCTCTCTCTTTCTGCCTTTTCTTTATTTTTCTCTCTTTGATTCTCTCTCTCTTTCTGCCTTTTCTTTATTTTTCTTTTTTTCTCTCACTCTTCTTTCATTTTCTCCCGTTTCACTCTCTCTGTTTGCTTTTACTTTCCTTTTCTCTCTTTCATTCTCTCTCTCTTCTTTCACTTTCTTTTTTCTCCTTCGAACACACTCTCTCTTTTTTCTTTCTTTTACTCTCTCACTCTGCTTTCACTGTTTTCTTTCTCGTTCACTCTCTCCCTCATTGATGTCACTTTCTTTTTACACTTTCACTATCTCTCTCTTTCTCTCTCTCTCTCTCTATATATATATATATATATATATATATATCACACAGACACACATAAAGACGCACACACATGCAAAGCCACAAAGAACGAGCATAATTGTCGTTACCGTTTATATACATGGCGGTTCAAACATCAGTCTTACATTGCGACACTGTATATCTTAATAACTATTGAGGGTATTTATACTGCTTGAAAGCTAATATTTCTACGTTTCTATACAGAATTTTTAGAGATGTTTATTGTGAGCTGCACGAAAACCGAATGCATGGTCCGGGTCATCAGTAAAAAGGGAAGCCCAATATGCCCAATACAGGTCGTGGATACCAGAATCAAGCAGGTAGATAAATTTAAATACCTGGGAAGCGTTATAACAGAAGAAGGAAAGTGCGACACAGAGATCCGAAGGCGGATTGGCATGGCGAAGGAAGCATTCTAGAAGTTGAGTAAAGTATTAAGAAACAGAAAAATTTCGCTAGAAACAAAGAGTACTGGATTGCTACGTACTGTCCGTCCTTCAATATGGCAGTGAATGCTGGACAATATCATCAAAGATGTAGGAAAAACTTGAAGCAACTGAAATGTGGTTCTAGATAAGAATGCTGCGAATATTATGGATCGAGCATGTGAGCAATGATGAGGTCTTGGAAATGATGGAAACAAAAAGGAAATTAATACTGAGCATCAAGAAGGGACAGCTGAAGTTCCTGGGACACGTAATGAGGAAGGAGGGCTTGGAGAATCTAATACTAACAGACCAGATAGAGGTAAGGAGAGACAGGGGAAAGCAATGGATAACATATTTGAAGGACCTAATCAGGTTGAAGACAGAACGAGAATTGCATGGTGTAACAAGAGAAGGCGTGCTCAGAGCCACTAGGGATAGGGAAACGTGGAAGGCCATGATCGCTTACATCCTGAAGGGACAGGTCACGTAGAAGAAGAAGAATATGGGTACTGCGGCTCACACGATGAGTCAAAACAATAATCCTAATCTAATTTCTGTGCAAATATCACGGAGAATAGGTTTATTAGTATCATTCAGTTATTGAATCTATCCCAGTTTGTTGGGTGGGAACATGAACAGCAGCTGTCTCAGAAGAAGCCTAACAGTTTTTGATGAAAGCTTCAGGTCCCAACTGGCTACTCTGACTGATTTCTGGGGGCTGCGATTAAAGGCTCTCCGAACTTGTTCAGTCGGATCATCTGATGTTGAGAGACGTTCTTTTCTTTTTGCCGGGCACAAACAACCCAGCTCTTTAAATTTGCCATGCTAATTCAAAATGGAACGTCTCTCAGGTGCTTGCTTAGGAAATGATGTATTAAATTTGCGCTGATCATGTGACTATGATTCAGTTTTAACGTATTCTAATGACTTCACCAGCTTTGTGAATGACATTACTGGATCTGAAAACAAAAAAAAAAAACAAAACAAAAAAACAAAAAAACAAAAAAAAACAAACAAAAACAAATTAAATTTAATTTAATTAATTAAATTTTGATTAAATTAACAGAAGTAAATTTAACATTTTTAGCTTTTAATGGCACCAGTTTAACCATGCTACGATTTGTAATTCATGATCTCAGAGTTCTAAAAAGGTGACTTTGACATTATAATACTCCCGAACATTACAAGCAACAAGTTTCGTCCTACGATGCATTAAAAAAAAACTTAAAATAATATAACTTTATTTATTTTTTACAGTCTATTTGCTTTTATTTTTTGACTAAAAGAAATCATTTTACTATATTTACCGTTTGGCAAACATCAGCACACGATAATCTCGTTGAGATAAATGCCTGTTTTAATTGTTCCATATAATTCAAAATTTTGTCTTAGTACATGAAATATTTTCGGACAAATTTTTAGGGCCTACCCGTACAATATAATTTATTTATTTTTGACTGGTGCGGAGTTCACAGAACCAAATTGAAATTCATTGAGAGGTTTTGATAAACAGACAAATATAAATTACTAAATAAAATGTGATCAGCTTCAATTCAGTCAGTTGTGCTATACGTAATAAATTATTTGGACGATCATGTCTCGAAAGAGACATGACTGACTGGCCAGAAGATTATCCCGCAGTAGGTTGTCATTGCTTTCTGCTGCAGGATGGTTGCCAGTCAAGGCTATAGAACCTAACTTTTCTTATTATTTAACCCATAACTGGAGGGAATAGACGGTATTAATACCTTTCCTAAGGTTATTTGTGTGTATATGTATGTATGTATGTATGTATGCCGCATTCACCCTAGTCGGGTTGAGCGGGCTTCCTCCCTGCCGGAGCAAGTCTCATTGGGATTTGTTTAAGGGCAGGGTCCCAAGTCCTACCCTGTTATTTAACCCATAACTGGAGGGAACGGACGGATTAATACCTTTCCCAAGGGTACTAGTGCGCAAGTGAGTGCAGTGTGCTCGACTGAAATTGGAACTCGGCTCACCGATTTCCCCCTCCAAGCCGACATCCACCGCACCACAACGCACATCCGTGAACGCTAACAGCACCTGGTATTCCCAAGTGGTCACCCACGTAAGTACTGACCAGGCTCAACGTTGCTTAACTTCGGTGATCGAGCGGGAACCGGTGTATTCAACGTGACATGACCGGTGTAAGTGAATGTAAGTAGAATTCGAACTTGACTCACCGATTTGTCGTTCCAAGTCATTATCCACTGCACCACAACGAACATTCTTTGACTGTGTGTTCAGCTTGGCCAAAATAACTATAACCAGTGGTTAATTTCTTTTCACATAAGTAAAATGAACGAACTACGGTTATTCTATTAAAGATACTCTGTCGAAGTCTTTCTTGGTATTGTTTTCAGAAGGCTTAAGAAAAGAAGGAAGCAATACTGATTTTCACTATAAATATTGTTCATTGTATAAAACTTTATTTTCACCTGTACCATTCTGAAACTCTCCTCGGAATCATCTATAACCGGAAGACATGTGTAAGTTTAAATTTATGTTGTGATGAAGGCTAAAAATATTGCTCACAGATATTTAGTTTCTCTTGCGGATATATCCCGGTTGGGAAAGTTCCACGATTGAGAGGTGTATATCCCCATTTGCTTTAACTATCACTTTTCGATTACCCGTATTGACGTAGATTTTACAATGACTAAGACCGACTCATTGCGCTTTGCGCTGGGCATACAATTCGCTAAATGTATCCCCGGCGGCTGTAAACCCCCCCCCCCCCAAGCAATGGAGGACACTTCGAATTAAATACTTATAGATTCGAATATAAATTAGCAATATTTATCTCTCGTGGTTTTCGACACATGTTTACACAGGGAAACAGATTTCATTTATAATCTTTTCTTAATGTGATTTGTGGTTCAGTGGATATCGGCTCGGAACGAGAAACCGGGGAGCCGAGTTCGAATTCCAGTTGAATCCATTGTATTCACTTACGCGTAAATACCCTTAGGAAAGGTATCAATCCGTCTCTTCCTTCCAGTTATGGGTTAAATAACAGGACAGATTGGGTTCTATAGCCTTGGTCGGCAACCAGTCTACCGCAGAAAGCAATGGCAACCTACTGCGGAATAATTTTCTGCACAGTCAGTCATGTCTCTTTCGATGGCACTTAACTGACTGACTGAATATAATAGTTGGAATAATGATTAAGGCTTCTACTGGTCATAAAGTGGGGGATCAGTTTATTACTTCATAACAATAGAAACCGATCCCCCACTAATTACTACATAATAATATAATACATTTCTTTCCCCTCTAGCTATGAGTCAAATAACAGGACAGATTGGTTTCTATAACCTTGGTTGTCAACCAGTCTACCACAGAAAGCAATGGCAACCTACTGCGGGATAATCTTGTATCACGTATGGCACTTAACTGATTGAATGAGATAATGGCTCTAAAACGCAAAGGGTCACCAAAAGTGAACGAACAATGATTTTAGTGAAGAAAAAGTACAATAAAAAATGTATTCAAGGAAGACTGCAGTTGGGGATTGTCATTTACACATTTAAAGATGGTGGTTCATCTGGAAGTGATAAAAGGAACGATTAGTATATGATTTAGGGTAATATGAAGTTGTTTCAAAAGATAAACGATAAGACACTCGCCTCTGGATATTGACTTGAATATCTACAATTATATTTACATGCACTCTGCCCCTGATATATTGAGGTCCTCAACTCATAAATATATCATGTCTTTAATGTATACCTTATATATATATATATATATATATATATATATATATTGTGAACATGAAAGGGCGAATAGCGGCGGCTCTGGAAAAAGAGTTCGTTTGTGTCTGGCGTGCAAAGCAGTAATCTGTTCCAAAGAAAGAAAATAATAATAATACTCACCGCTGTCTTAATAATCCACCTTCAGCTCAGTGTAAAGGAAAAAAGAGAGGAGGCCCTCGAGTGGAATTTTTATAGACTGAGTAAATGGATTATGGGTAGAGAAATGGATTATAAAACTGACCGACCAAGTTCACTCGGGAGGCAGTGGCGTCAATTTCTTAGAGAAAATTTTCAAAATTGAAAGGTGTCGGATGTATATTTCGACATAGGATCTCTAATAGAGACTCCACGTCACGTCGGCGACATTGTTTGTCCAAATGGCGAAGGCCCTGAGTTAGGGTATGGAGGGGTTTTAGGTTAACAACGGTCACAAAGTAGAAAAGGACAGAGCTGGTAGTCGCGGGGTTACAGGGTGTTGAAATGGTATATTTAGGAAGGGGAGGAATAGGAGTTCATATTTTATAAAGATAGACAACTAAATGAGTTATATTACTTTTTAAAGTTAAGATTTTGGGCTGTTCGAAGAGGTGTATTTAGGCGAGAAGGAATGGGTTTCAATATAAGATTTTAAAAATTGTTATTTAAGTTTATTTGATTAAACCTTTTAGGTAGAAGCAAGTTAAATGCCAATTACAGGAAGTTATCAGTTTAAAAATTATTAGAGAAAAATATTAGAGAAAAAATATATATACATATATGTGTTAACCAAGGAAAAAGGGGTTTAGTAAAAGAATCCATATTTTCTAAAGATAGGCAATTAAAGGAGCTTGGGATAGGAAGATAGGGGGATTAAAATACTTTTTAAGGTTAACATTAGGGTAAAATTAAGATTAAAACTTAAATTGAATCATTTTAATTTATATTCTAACACCTAGTCAACGGTGATTTCAATTCTAAATTTAAGTATTCGAATAATTTGCCTTGTGGCGGTACTTACTGATGAATTCCCTCCTAAGATTCAGTAGCCGGTGTTGGTGCGGGTATTTTAATATTGAAATTTTTTCCAGTAATCATAGACAGCACCTATCACGAAAATTCCTCGGAATACGGGCTGAACCTATCAGTTTCCAGCTAATTTTATATATATATATATATATATATATATATATATATATATATATATATATAATTTCAGATCATGGAGGCCGTCTACATTAAATCAAAATAACCCACAATTTATAAAATCACATTTCAATCTGGCCATAACACTTTACATTGCATTTAGACATATGGTTCTGTTAACATTTCGATCTCTGACGCGGTGTGACATCATAGAACCTCATTACAAATTTATTAACTTAGTCTGCTATTCGGTGACTGTTATCTTTGCATAGCAATCTTTCATGTCAACACAAGATAAAATCATCTTTGATTTGGATGTATTAATATTAACGTCCGTGTAACCTCTCTGAAGATGGCTCATGTGTACCGAAAGCTTAGAATCAGTATAATAAAAAAAAATATCAAAATGTTGGACAAGTTTTGTCTTTATTTACACCAGAAATTTAATCCAAAATACGATGTAATAACGGCACATGATTAAATATAATAGACATTCATTGTCTGTTATATTTAACAATATATGTTTATAAAACTATTTGCTGCCTCGATACACTATATATATATATATATATATAATAAGACAGCAAACTGTCTTTTGGACTTGTTTGGTTGAAACGACCAACATTAATATTTTATGAATGTTTTATTTAATTTCTCTAGTATTCTATTATACTTCTTTTTTTGCTAGAAATAATAATGTAATTATAGTTACGGAGACATTTTTACACACACACAAATATATATATATATATATATATATATATATATATATATATATATATATATATATATATATATATATATATAATAAGACAGTAAACTTTCTTTTGGACTTGCTTGGTTGAAACGACCAGGGCCCGCGGTACAGTTGGTATATCAGCTTAAATAACCCAAACCGTCTGAGTTCGATTCCTGGTAATAGATGCGCACTGCTGAAGAGTCCCAAATATAGGACGAAACGGCCGTCCAGTGCCTTCTGCATTCTGTTGAGCTCGAATAAAAGCTCGATGAATTACGACAATATATATATATAATTAAGTGCCATATGTGATACACGCTTAGGCGATCATGTCCCTTTCGATACATGACTGACTAGGCAGAATAATTTTCAGCAGTAGCTTGTCATTTCTTTCTGGTTTAGAACCCAATTTGTCTTGCTAGATTTTTTTTTTTTTTTTTTAATCATTTCACCCCGAGCAAGGCGGAAACGCCACTGATGTGCAGGGGGTTACATAAATGTAAAAAGATTAATTAGAAAAGAGTGAGGAGTACAAAATAGAAAGGAACAATAGAATGCTGAGAAAGCAGGTGCGATGACAGATACATAGGTGGAGAGAAAGGGAAGGATATACGGGGGTGGGGAGAGAGCTAGAGTCCAGTGGTTAGTAGATGAGTATTGACTTTGCATTTAAATTTCTGGAGGTCGTAGCCGTCAGGAAAGCAAGAATACAGGAGTGAGTTCCACAGGCGGGAAGTGCGTGAGAGGAAGCTGCAGAAGTAGAATTGTCGTCTGCGTTTGGCTAACCTGACTGTGAATGGGTGGGACCCAGTTGCCAATCTGGTTGCACGGGTAAACACCTGTTGAGGAGGCATCAGAGACTTAAGCTCATCCGAGCAGAAGCCATGAAAGTATTTATAGAAGAGACAGAGGGAGGCCACATTTCGACGATGGGAAAGTGGCTGCAGTTGAATGGAGTAAAGAGGGATTAACAGCTTTCCCAAATATATTAGTGCGTAAGTGAATGTAACGAATTCAACTGGTATTCGAACTCGGCTCTCCGAGTTCTCATTCAGAAGCGATGTTTATTATACCAGAAAACAAAAGAAAGCTTGTTCTACAAGTGTATTATAACAATCTGGCCCCACCCGAAGAAGGCTGATGCAAGCGGGGTTGTTTCCGGTCGTTGAAAGGAACGGATGTTTGTTTGACCTTATTTCCGGCAGTAGCGGAAATGGCTACAGAGGCAAACAGAACAGGTGTTTCTGAGAATTACGTGGGCGTGCGTGGGCGAGGCAAAAAACCGGAAGAAAAAGTTCCGGTACTGGAGATTATAAAAAGACCTCGGCGCACGGATTCACCAGACAGACGAGACCAGACCAGAGTAGCAGTAGAGAGAGAGAGACACAACAGATACGACGACACTCCCCCGTCAACCCCTTAGAAGCGCGCTCTCTCACTCTCTGTTCCCTAGGCTACACGGTTCATCGTCATTAATAAAAATATAACTCATATTTTTTATATATATTTGTGTTTGTTGTTTATTCATATACAACACAAGGCACGTTCCATATAGCATACCTGAAAACTATTTATATGATTCCTCCCAAGAAAATCTATCCGAACCTCAAGAAAGAAAAAACTTATCTTTTGTAGTTTTATGAAAACTGTTTACAGTAGTACATTTTCTCAAAAGATGGCGTTACATTGGCGGTCCCTACACTAGAAATTAAAAATGCATGTGCAGCAATCCCAATGGACATTTTTACCAAGCCGTAGCCCGCCATACTAATAAATGTCTGGAAGTTAAAGACCACCATTTTGGGCATCACTTGCGATCGCAGTGTCCAAATTTAATTTCTATTAATCTTGTGATGTTTGAATAAATTTAGTATTGCAATATCTATAAGAGTTTTTTCCTTTCCTGAAGTTTGTGCACATTTTCCTGTCTGTCTCTCTCTTTCTAACTTTCTCTCTCTCTCTCTCTCTCTCTCTCTCTCTCTCTGTATATATATATATATATATATATTGAAAATCTTACCGAAATTTACGAAATGGTATTAACCAATGTATTTATTTGAATTTATTTATTTTGACCTTATACAAATGAATATGTCGGTTAAAACAATTTCATAACTATCCGTAATTTTTCATAATAATATACGTGTCAAGTACATATAATGAAAATGTTCTGATCAGTTAGTCCTTCAGAAATGTCTAAAACTATAAAGCTCCCCTATTATTCTTCGTATTTCATATTCAACACAAAAACAAGAGCTTAGTAATATATATATATATATATATATATATATATATATATATATATTGTTCTGGTTGGCGCATTTAAACATTGAGCACTATTACTGTTTTCTTGGGTGCCTGTCTTTTGGTCTTTCTTTCTCAATTTACGTTTCATTTTCTATTCTTGTCGGTTTTGTTCTTTAAATTTTTATTTATAATTTTTTCGTTTTACTTTTTGTTTTGGGTCACTCGCTATATATATATATATATATATATATATATATATATATATTACTTATATATATATTACTTATATATATATTACATAATATATATATATATATATATACATTATATTGGCTCTGTAATCTACATTGAGCTCTCCTCCTGCATAATTTTTTAATATTAAAAAAAATTTTTAATATTAATTAGGATCAGGTTCTAGGAATTTACCTTCCCACTCTTCCACTTCGGATTAAAAATAATAATAATAATAATAATAATAATATATATATATATATATATATATATATATATTACTTAACTGATAAGTAAGTATAATATATTTCTTCCGTTGAAAAATGTGTCATTTTCTTTTGGACCGATCACTTTTTCAAAAGCAATTCTTTTATTAATTCAATTTTTTCGGTTTTCAAAATCTCCATGGAATCGTCTAACAGACAGCACAAGACAATAACCTATTATCGTTCTGTGATAGGAATATATTTTTTTTTATTTTATAAATGGAAGAAAACATTAAAATTTACAGACATATGTGTTTATTTATCTGACCTCCCTATTAATGGGGGATGTAACGCAGTGTCGTCTTTTCATATAACTTGTCCATCATATACATATTAATAATGCTTACCTTCGGCAATACTTATCTTATGCAACTCAGGTAGAGAACCTAATCATCACTCAGTTGCGTCTCTGCCCCCGAAAACAAGTTGCCGTTCAGTTGAAGCTCTGTCCGAGGGCAGTGATGCATCTGAGAAAAATTATACTTTTGTAGGTGTCCGGTCCCGGGGAACAGTGTCCCGAGGCCGCGCACTCCATTGCACCAGAAGATTAGATCAGGTACTCGTCACCGGGGCCAGCGCGACCGACGATTGTTAGGACTGGAGAATTTTTGTTCCTTCGCCCGCTCGTACGCGTCCGGGCTCTCCCACATTTAAAACCGACCTTATGTCACATCTCGCTCCAGTGGGGAAGTAGGGTGAATAAACTTTAGATCACTATCACTGATGCCCCCTAGGTTCGAATTTGCACGAGATACTAGATTAGCAACTAGATCCCACCCTTTTACAGTGAAACCGATAAAATGCAACCGTAACTTCTACTCCAACAGTTTCTTTCCTCGCACTTCCTGACTGTGGAATTCCCTTCCACATGACTGCTTTCCCGACAGCTACAATCTCCAGGAGTTTAAATGTAAGGTCAATAGACACCTCCTAACAAACTAACTCGCTTCCATTCTTTCAAACACTCTTCCCACCCACCCATCTATCTATCACCCCCCTTATGATATTTCCTATATCTAACCACTCTTTCTATTTATATTCCCCTATGTAGCCCCAAACGCAATAGTGGGGGTGGAATGCCTTGCTTGGGGTGAAATTATTAAAAAAGAAATACAGGTCACCTGCAGGGTAAGGATCATAATCTCTCAGTTGCACTTCTGCCTTCGGACAGAGACACAGCTGATCCGCACCCTGTCCGAAGGCAGAAGCGCAACTGAGAGATAATGACCCTTACCCTGCAGGTGACCGGCATGAGGTAAGTTTATTTCCCCTACTTCCCCACTGGATACTTAGCTGAGAAAACAAAATACTGAGGGATGCCTGGTCCCGGGGAACAGATGCCTGGGGCTGCCCCACCCCATTGCAGTAGAGTGGTGTATCGACGGTCGCCACCGAGGCCAGCACAACCGATGGTTGCGGATGGTGGCAATTTCTGGTCTTGGCACGAGTGTACGCGCTTGGGGTTCCTCACACCAATTCCGATCTTGTGTCACGCCATGTCTCAGTGGGGAGGCAATGTAAATATTCATTAGAGTAAATGGCAAACATTTTAGTCAAGCAGGCCTCAGTATTAGACGAACCCCCAATGAGGAAGGTATTACAACTTGTTTGAAAACTTCGAGATCAAGCGCCATCTCCAAACTCATCTTGTGTCCCTACTGAAACGAGATGCGGCGCAAAGTCTTATTTAACGTGAATAATCCTAGTTAGTACACTTGTGTCAAGGATAAAATTTTCCCAACTCACGATAAAATTTCCCACTCTCTAGTCCACTATAAGGTACGGCCTCGGGCATCTGTTCCCCGGGACCGAGAACTTTATAGTATTAATATTTTCCTCATCTGCGTCTCCGTCCGCAAACAGAGCTAAAAATGAACCGTACTATGTCCGTAGACAGGGACTTCACTGAGAGATGATAAACCTGTATCAGGTTAGTTTATTTATTCTGATCCTCGACTGGAGTGATTTGTAACATAAATCGGTTTTTAATGTTGGGAAACTGAGCGTGGACGCTCGGGCAACTGGTCAAAGATTACCCAGGCCTCTTATAAGCAGTAAATGGTTAAGAAACATGTCTTAGCATATTGAAACTTGTCTAAGCTTGTCGTTTGTAGTCATGTCAAATCATTCGATAAGTATTTGAATCCTACCTCAAATGAGTAGAGAACATGCACTATGATGCTAGACAAACTACTAAAAAATGATGGATTTATTTTTAATTTCTTATGAAGAGAATCATTGAAAGACATTTTGAAAGAACACGATGTTGTATTTTTTTCACTAAAACACGAAACGTGTACTCATTTTTGGGTCCGAGAGCGACGCATTTTCATTCTGAATAATTTAAACGCTGGTGCTTGGTAATTATATAGTAATTGTCCAAAAGAAATGCTTTTAAAATATATATATATATATATATATATATATATATATATATATATATATATATATTGGCAAATGCATACACATTTGGAGAATATATTTAAGTACACTCGATTAAAAATAATTTTAACTCGAGAACACTAACCATGGGTATATATTACCCAGTGCAAATGACGCCATTTTGATTACAATTTAATTAAATTTTCAGTACCTGATTTTCTTACCTAAATAATATGTTTTTAAACGTGATTTTAAAATGCAGGCAGGCAACGATATAATTTTCAATTCGATACATATTAACGCTAGACATTTCACCAAAGATGAAGGAAAGGCTTAAAACAACCGAAATGCGATTCTACAGAAGGGTGCTGAGGATAACATAGACCAATCATGTGAGCAACGACTAGATTCTGGAGAGGATGGAAACGAAATAATGCTTAACATCAGAAAAAAAAGTTGAAGCTACTGGGACGTGAAATGAGAAAGTGGTGCTTGGAGAATCTGATACTCACAAGTCAGATAGAGTGCAAGAGAAACAAGAAAAAGCAATTTTTGGGGATTGAGAAAAAGAATAATAGGGTGTGGTTTGGTGGAGTAACAAAAATCGTGTTAACAGTTTCTAGGTATAGAGAGATGTGAAAGGTCACGGTCACCTACGTCCTGAAGGGACATGGCACATAGAATAAACAGAGCATATATATTTTGGGCGGTAATTACATATAATATTTCGGTTGAGATTTCTTGTATGCTATAGTCGGGTGGTAAAAAGAAAGATCTGCCCCAGACGTTAATAAAAACGTTTGGTTGTGATTAAATTGTCTTGTCCGAGAGAGACCCATTTTGATTCTGAATATTTTAAAAACTGGTGGCCGGAAATCATATAGAAATTTTCCATAAAACAGACTTATAAAAAATACATATGGCCGCAAAGACATAGTTTCAAATGACTATGTGCGGTAAATAGTTAGTAATATATTTACATTTATTCTGAAACTAGCAGTATAGCCCGGCGTTGCTTGGGTGTAAGGAAAGCTATAAAACTAATCCATGGTCCTGGAGCTCAGACTCAGCCTAAAAAATATTTGAAATAATAAAATAATTGCGACAATTTACCAATCGCCCCTAGTGTATATATATATATATATATATATATATTAGCTGTAGAGCCCTGTGTTGCTCGGGTGTAATAAAAGTTTTACAACTAATCCATGATCCTGGAGCTCAGACTGTTTGGACGTTGGCACGAAAGGCTAAAAAGCAATAGTTGTTTCCAGTTAAAGCGAAACCGTAGACTGAAAGAAAAATGAATGGATGTAAGTCAAATTTTGATTTCCTGGTATCGATATCAAATAAGTTTTTTCCGTCGTAAACTGAATTTTGAAGGCTAAATAAGTCCTCTGAGTAAATGGTATCATGGCTGAGACTAAGAACTACAATTATACCTACTTAGAGTCAAACCCGAAGCAAAAACCAAAATAAAAGGCTAAAAAAATACAGACATACAGACAGATAAACAGGCACACACACACACACAAACATCTTGCCTTTTATATATATTATCGATTTTCTGCACTATTGTAAGAACTGCAACCTTGAAACTTCTGAATATCGTTTCTTATGTCTTTGTCTGTGAGTGTATCAAATTTAATTAAAATCGGACCACTCCTTCTATAACCCGATTTTTCGATTATCGATTTTCGATATTTATCGGTGGTACCTCGACACAAAACCTAGCTAAGAACACTCGCAGACGCTTATAATACAACGGTGTAAATTTTCAAGAAAATCGGTTCAGCCGTTTCGGAGTCTATAGGTAACAGACACACACACAGACACAGACACACATAGACACACACAGAGACAAAGTTCCATTTATGAATAAGTTTAGATAAATTAAAACTCTGTTGGGCAGCAATGTAAAAATTTATAGTTTTAAAAAAATTTAAAAACGTAATCGGGCGGCAAATACAAATAATCGGTAGTATATTTCAAAGCCGCCGAGTAATTAGGCAAATATATTTTGGCAGAAATGACATAAATTACCTTATGACAAACGATTCAATTTAATAGATAAATAAAAATATCGGGTGATAATCAGATAAAGCTTTACGGGTGATAATTCTTGTACGCTTTAGGTCAGTTAATTACCATACCGTTGACTGATTTTATCTCCTTTCTGCATATTTTATAATTCTTTCTGCAGGAGACAGTTTGCCAATCATGGCTATAGACCGCAGTCTGTCCTGCTATTTAACCCATAGGTTGAGGCAAAAAAGAGATTCTTACTTTTCTCAACGGTATTTGTGAATAAGTGGATGTAACGAACTCGTCGCGTGGTAAACAGAACAAATTTAACCAGGTGATTGAACAACATAAGGTATGCAGATGATACAGTGCTGATAGCAGACACGGAAAGGAAACTACAAGACCTCCTACAGAAGGTAACGGTGGAGAGTGACAAAAAAGGACTACAAATAAACTTTAAGAAAACTGAATGCATGGTCATCAGCAAAAGGTGTAAACCAAAATGCCAAAATGAGGTGGGAGATACCAGAATCAAGCAAGTAAAAAAAATTAAATACCTACAAGTGTTCTAACAGGAGACGGAAAATGCGACACAGAGATCCGAAAGCGAATTGGCATGGCAAAGGACGCGTTCCAGAAGCTGAGTAAAGTACTAACACACGGGAAATTTCACTAGAAACAAAGAAAAGAGTGCTGGATTGCTATGTGATGTCAGTTCTTCAATACGGCAGTGAATGCTGGACAATATCATCGAAAATGAGGACAAAACTGGAAGCAGCGGAAATGTGGTTATACAGAAGGATGCTGCGGATATCATGGACTGAGCATGCAAGCAACGATGAGGTGTTGGAAAGAATGGCTTCAAAAAGGAAATTAATAGTGAGCATCAGGAAGAGACAACTGAAGTTCCTGGGACATGCAATGAGGAAGGAGAGCCTGGAGAACCTGATACTGACTGGACAGATAGAAGGAAGGAGAGACAGAGGAAGGCAGCGGATAACATATTTGCAGGGTCTGATCAGGTGGATGACGGAACGAGGGTTGCGAGGTGTAACAGAAGCAAACATACTAAGAGCCACAAGGGATAGGGAGACGTGGAGAACCATGAACGCCTAGGTTCTGAAGGGACAGGGCACATAGAAATAGAAGAATATAATAAAGGTGTTGGGTTGAAATTAAATTTAATTAATTAATTTAATTAATTTAATTAATTGTTCGTTTAAGAAGGTTTTAATAATTTAATCGAATGGCAAAGGATCACAAGTTACTCAGAATGTAATAGGGTCGATCGGGCGTTAGAACTTTCCGACTCAGGATGCTCTATTCGGTCACTAAATATTGGTACTGAATGGTGAATATATTAAGAGGGCGTCGGGCTGGGCTGGGTATTCTGGACGGGGCTGTGCTGAAGCAAATTGAAATTAACCGCGAAATGATTGCAACGTTTGTGCGTGAATAATTACGAAAACTGATGCTGGATTGGGTGAAACGAAGAGAGAGCGAAAGTTTTGAAAAGAGACCGGCCCATTTATTAGCCTCCTGCCTGACGTGAAATAATGAAGTGGCGACAGGTCGAGAGTGCGATGTTGAAGCATTGCCAATATATTTTTTTTAATCATCTCACCCCAAGCAAGGCATTCCACTGACACTATTGCGCATGGGGCTACATAGGGGAAGGTAAAGAGACGGAGTGGTTAGACATAGGGAATGTCAGGAGGAAGGTGACAGATGAGTAAGGATACCGAGGATGAAGGTTGGGCAGATGGGAAGAGTGTTTGATAGAATGGGAGCAGGTTATTGTGTTAGGAGGTGTCTATGGGAGCAGACAATAGAATTTGAACCACAATAGTTTATATTTGTTTAATCTTCAAGAATCTACTTTCAATTGTGATTGCATATGCGACATATGATCTCTATCTATCTATCTATCTATCTATCTATCTATCTATCTATCTATCTATCTATCTTAGCCCGTTCATTTCTATCTATCTATCTATCTATCTATCTATCTATCTATCTATCTATCTATCTATCTATCTATCTTAGCCCGTTCATTTCTTTCTATCTATCTATCTATCTATCTATCTATCTATCTATCTATCTATCTTAGCCCGTTCATTTATCTATCTATCTATCTATCTATCTATCTATCTATTTCAGTCTCTTGATTATCTATCTATCTATCTATCTATCTATCTATCTATCTATCTATCTATCTATTTCAATCTGTTCATTATCTATCTATCTATCTATCTATCTATCTATCTATCTATATCAGTCTGTTCATTATCTATCTATCTATCTATCTATCTATCTATCTATTTCAGTCTGTTCATTATCTATCTATCTATCTATCTATCTATCTATCTATCTATCTATCTATCATACCTATCTATTTATGTTTCGTAATATCTGTTTTAGACTCTTCATCTCCATCTGTCTATTATAGTCTTTTCATATCAGATTCCCTCTATTCAGGCCTCTCTATCTACACACACACACACATACATTAAACTATATATATATATATTAGTCACCCACATACAAGCCTGTTTCGCTGTATCACAGCTCATCATTGTGGCTAGACACTTCCACTTGCTTCTGGCCGGGATTGAAACTCGACCGATTTGGTGTCAGTCGGAGTCGCTACTCCCTAAGACATGGACGCGTGGAATCAGAGAGGGGAAATTTTAACGTGTTGTATAGAAGCAGTGTATACACACCAGTCACCGAAAGAACTCAATTCATTTCTGAAGAGTCACGCACATAGCAGAAGTGGAAACTGTTTTTAAAATTTTCTTCTCCAGGGAGCTCAATCGTAATGAGAGCATAATATATATATATATATATATATATATATATATATATATATATATATATATATATATATACTGGTTCTCCCGCCACAAAGAATTTACTCGGGCATCCAAACTGGCAACAAAGTCTCACGCTTTTACAGTCATTTCAACCATATTCAGCCGACATATTCAGCTTCTTTTCTCGCACTTCTCGCCTGTGGAACTACCTTCTGCATACTTGCTTTTCAAGCAGCTACAACCTCAAGGAATTTAAATGCAAAGTCAATTCCCATCTCTTATCCACTTGACTCCAGTCCTTTCTACATCATCCGTGTATCCTGTTCTTTTCCTTTCTTTCTCTACTTCGCAGATGTCTTCACATCTGTGTTCCCATCCTTTTCTTGATCTTTCTCTTTCAACCCCTGTAGCTGGTTCATCTCTCTCTTCACTCTTCTCTTCAAGATATATATATATATATATATATATATATATATATATATATATATATTCAAAATAATACCTAAACTGACTCTGTAAGTATCTAAATCCTAAAATTCTACAATGGTAAACTTTAAGAAAAACGAATAACCGACAGAATCTAATTCCGTTAACATCCGTCGCACTAAGGCGTTGGATATGAGGGGGGGAAAAAAAGAAATCCGCGGAATAAAGACAAGACATACGATACTCCGCAGTAAAGAAAAAAGAACCCAAACGGAACCAACCACAAAAAAAGAAGAAAAAGTGCTCGATACAAATACAAACAAATGCAAAAGTACAAATGAAAAGCAAAAGTAGAGCAAAGACACATAAAGAATCACAAGATAGCCAAAACCTACCGCGGTTTCACACAACGGCTCGTCGATATTCTGTCCTTAATTCAACCCCTGTAGCTGGTTCATCTCTCTCTTCACTCTTCTCTTGTTTAATATATATATATATATATATATATATATGAAATGATTTGTTTGAACATTACGTTTTATTTATACCCTTATTTAAGTCGATATTCTGTCCATAATTAAACAGTATTATATATTTATATCTACCGGCTTGATTATTTACAAATAAATTTTTATTACGAAAATGTGTGCCATTCGGCAGGATTCGAACCTGCAACCCCTATCTACATAGGGGAAGCTACCATGTGATCATGTGTTAATATATCTATTTTTCTACACTCACACACACATGCACACACATGCACACACAGACTGTTGAGTTGTGATAATATTTAGCGCCAAGTCTGTTGTTTTTCTGTTATTTTACTAATATAATGTCTTTTGGCAAGCAGGGTTAAGTGATCCGATTTCAGGAAAGATATTCGGAAAATTATTAAGCAGTCGCTTCTCATTTCTTCTATGGATTCATTAGCAAAACAGATTGGGTTCTATAGCCTAGTTTATCCCAGAAAATAATGCCAACCAACTATGGGAAAATTCTCTGTCCAGTCAGTTTTGTCTATTTCAAGAAAAACTTCCCCAACCGTGTATCATGGAATTATGGCACTTAATTGACTTACTGACATTTCTTATACCTGAGAATGTATACAAAAAAACAAGAAACAAATAAAATACGAAAGAATGTGTGTAAAATATCTAAGAAAAATACATACAGAATATTAAGATTAAAAAAAAACATTTAAAAAATAGGAATTAAAGTGAGTGTCTGTCTCTCTTTTTATTATTTTCAAGCTATTTTGCTTGAAGCAGTCAGTCTATTAATTGCCATACATGATAAACGCTGGGGTGATCATGTCTCGAAAGATTTCTATAGAATCCAATCTGGCCTGTTATTTGACTCATAACTGGAGGGGGATAAATATATGATATCACTAAGTAGTAATTCGTGGGGGATCGGTTTATTACTTCATAACAATATAAAAACGATTCCCTGTTTTATGCTCAGTAGAAGCTTTAATCATGTTTTCAACTATTATATTCAGTCAGTCAGTCAAGTGAAACATGCTTTGGGCAATCATATCTCTGTCGAGACATGACCGACTGGGTAGAAGATTATCCCGCAGTAGGTTGCCATTGCTTTCTACGGTAGACTGGTTGTCAGCCAAGGCTATAGAACTCTATCTGTCCTATTATTTAACCTATAACTGGAGGGAAGAGACGGATTAATAACTTTCCCAAGGGTATTTGTACGTAAGTCCGGTCGGGTGCTCCTGCTATCCAACTAGGTGTCCTCGACCAAATCCAACGGAGAATCTGTAATTTGATTGATCCTGACTTGGCAGCTAGGATACAGTCGATTTCTCACCAACGCAGTGTGGCTTCCCTGTGCCTCTTCTACAAATACTTTCATGGCTTCTGCTCCAATGAACTTAGCTCACTGGTACCCTCTCTAGATATGAATTTCCTCTAGCCACAAGATTAGTAACTAGGTCCCACCCATTTACAGTGAAACCAATAAATTGTAAACGCAAGTTCTACTCCAGCAGCTTCTTTTCTCGCACTTCCCACCTGTGGAATTCTCTTCTGCATATTTGCTTTCCTGACAGTTAACAATCTCCAAGAATTTAAATGTAAAGTCAATAGTCATCTCCTGTCTCACTAACTTACATCCTCTCTCTCATGCTTTTTCTTCGTCCACCTCACTCTCATCAATATTCTCTTCCTTCTCCTACTCTCTTCCTGACTCCCACTGTAACCTTTCACTCATTCTCATAATATTCCTCCTATGTACCCCCCTGCACAACAGTGGCAGTAAAATGCCTTGCTTTGGGCGACACGATTATAAAATAAAAAAATGTGAATGCAAGGAATTCAACTTGAATTCGAACTCGGCACCACGATTTGTCGTTCCGAGTCAATATCCTCTGCACAACAACGAACATCTTGCACTGCAATGCACATCCTTAAAGCTACATTGCCTGAAAATTATAAATATAGTCCTATCGCTTTCCCACCCTTTTGTGCGCCACTGGCTGCTTTTGTACATATGAAAAATGAATTGAAAGAAGACAGTTTATGTCGAAATTTAAGCATTTAGTGTAATTTTGAATTAGATCCAATCGTAAGGCTACGCATTTCCGTATACCACGAAGCGTTTAACAATTATTTACCAGGCTTTATTTTTGTGAGCCGCTGCCTATGTGCAAAGCCGAAAACTACATGTGATGAGATAATTTCAAACATGAGGGTACCAGCAAATGTGGCAGGAGAAATCTTTTGACGTCTTTTTTTTTTTGTTCATAATATGGCGTATTATTTGGTGTTGACCTTCGGCAAATGTTTCATTGATTGATGTCCAATGGCGGCTCAAAGAGTCACGAGAGGAAACCGCCGATCTACTCTTTACCGAAAAAAAGTAATATCTATAGAAGAAAGAAACGAAAAATGACAAGTAGAAAAAAGAAAAGAAAAAAAATCCCCAAAATTCTTGCCATCATCACAAAGGGGGTAAAAGTTCCAATAGCAGGAATGGCTGTTTTCGTCGAAGAAAGACGCCAATCATCTGACATATATTTATATACGAAAGTCGGCTGACTTACCTTGGACAGATTTACCCAATAGAGACTCACGCAAGGTCTTTGGGAACATCTTCAAGTGTTTATTCAATATGATCTTGTGACAAGAATAGAAAGCAGAGAAACACACAAACAGAGAGAGAGAGAGAGAGAAAGAGAGAGAGAAAGAGAAAAAAATACGAATAAAAACAACACAGGCACAAACCCAAAGACACGGGCACACACACACACACACACACACACACACACACACACACACACACACAGGGAAATAGAGGGAGAGATATTGAAAGAGAGAAAATACGAATAAAAACAACACAGACACAAGCCCAAAGACACGGGCAAGAAACACACACATACACACACACACATATACACAGAGAAATAGAAGGAAAATACGAATAAAAACAACACAGGCACAAACCCAAAGACCCGGGTACAAACACACACACACACACACATACAGAGAAAAACACACTCACACGTAAGTTCAATATATGTGAGGCTGACTTTTCATTATCTATTTATATAAGATGAATGTAAACGCAAATAATATCAGGGCAAAGTAAAGGGAACTACACACGCACACAAACGCGCGTTCTCACACACACGTTCACACACACACAGATACATACAATGTATGCACTGAAATTTGGTTGCGTATATTTTGACCCCATTTATTCAACGTCCTTGGGTTCTTACGAATTCGTTCCTAAATGTATCCAATAGTGTTGCCTTTACAGACGCTTTAAAATTTAACTAAGAAATTGACACGTCGATAAAAGCAAAATTTTAAAACGTGTGCATGTGCATATGAGTCAGTCAGTTGAGTGCCATACGTGATACACGCTTGGGCGATCATGTCTCGAAAGAGAAAGACTGACTGGGCAGAAGATTATCCTACAGTAGGTTGCCATTGCTTGCTGCGGTAGACTGGTTGCTGACCAATCTGTCCTGTTATTTGATTCATAGCTAGAGGAGAAAGAGGTGTATTATATTATTATGTAGTAATTAGTGGGGGATCGGTTTCTTATTGTTATGAAGTAATAAACTGATCCACCACTTTATGACCAGTAGAAGCCTTAATCATTATTCCAACTATTACATTCAGTCAGTCAGTTAAGTGCCATACGTGATACATGCTTGGGCGATCATGTCTCGAAAGAGACATGACTGACTGGGCAGAAGATTATCCCGCTGTAGGTTGCCATTGCTTTCTGCGGTAGATTGGTTGCCGACCAAGGCTATAGAACCCAATCTGTCCTGCTATTTAACCCATAACTGGAAGGAAGAGACGGATTAATACTTTCCCAAGGCTATTTGCACGTAAGTGAATACAATGGATTCAGCTGAAATTCGAACTCGGCTCCCCGGTTTCTCGTTCCGAGCCGATATCCACTGTATATGAGTACGTATATTAATCTGTGTATGTGTCTGTATCCCAGTGTATGTGTGTATACTCGTCTATTTATCCATGTGTGGATGTTTGCAGGTTTGTATATGGGTGTGTTCATGTTTTCTCCTCATTTAATATCTGAATAACTTTATAATCATCTAAATCTATTTATTTGTTAAACTTAGTATTTAAAATTCGTAATAAAAATAAAGTGAATCTAATAGTCGATTAATAATGCTGATCTCAATTTAATTAAATATTAATTTTAAAGCCCCAAAAATACTTTTTAAATTTTTTTCTCATATTCTTCAAATTAGAAATTACTTTATTCTTATTGGTCCACACTGTCTATATAACAATGCCTCCATGATTAGGGGAGTTGGGCAAGTTTTTAACTTTTTAAAACCCTTCATCTTGAAATAAACTTCATCACTTGATAAGACACAAGTAGTGTCGAAACAAAACAACTACTTTTGTAGTGATATTATAAAATATTCATGTTTTAATTTCTGAATAAATGTTATTAGCTCTACGTTGTATTGAGCACTTTTTAATGGATACGGAATATTATTCCATCCATACCTAACCTATATATATATATATATATATATATATATATATATATATATATATATATATATATAAAATTATATCTTAGATAATGTACACATTTTTTTATCCACTAAAAAGTGTATATATTGTTTCGACAATGAAATTACAATGTCTCATCAGGTGGTGTGGAAAGGAATGGAAAGAGGTACATGTTCTAAGATCTAATTTATAATAAATATTCACAGCTCTATATTATAAATTAAGCACTGTTTTTTCTGTTTTAAATGGTGTTTTCTTGAAGATTGTAGCTGTCGGTAAACAAGTAATTGGAAGGGAATTCCACAGGCGGGAAATGCGAGAGAATAAGCTGGTGGAATAGAATTTGAGTTTACAATTTATAGTTTACAATTTATAGGTTTCGCCGTAAAAGGGTGGGTACTAATTGCTAGTCTTGTGGCTCTAGTAAATTTATATATATAAGGGGTACCAATGAGCTAAGTTCATCGGAGCAGAAGTATTTGTAGAAGAGACACAGGAATGCCACACAGAAAGTGACTGTATTCGAGCCACCAAGTCGGAATCGATTACATTACAGATTCTCCGTTGGATTTTGTCAAGGACACCTGGGTGGATAGAAGGAGCACCCTACCAGATATGGCAGCAGTATTCAATGTACGGGCGGATGGTAGATTTATATATGTGCAGGATTGTTGCAGGCGGGTAAACTTTCTGGCTCTGCTATTTCTTACCCCAGTACATGACGGATTGGAGTTCCTTTTCAAGCTCGGCTTTGTCAGCGTCGGCAGATTTTTGATCGAGGCGAGAGTAAACCGTAGTGTCATCAGCATATATGCCTACTTGGGATCTTTTAGGTGTTTGCATTTTCTTAGTAAGTAGATGCGTACTTTACTGAGCTTGTCGGCGTTTACTTTACTGAGCAGTTAGGTGCTTAAATGTTTACTTTATTGAGTAGAACGGTACTTTCCTTACTGAGTATATTAATGTTTGTTTTAAACATTTTTTATTGTTAAAGATTTTCTTGAGTGTGTTAGTTTCACTCGATGACACTGTAATTTTTTTTTAATTTGCATTTCCCTCTTGCTGGATCTGTTTTAATATTTAATTTGTTAATAATTAATATTAATAATATCTCCGATGGTATTTTAACTTCAAGTCAATTTCTTTTGGATTCGTATATATATATATATATATATTTGGATTCATAAACACACACAATATATACATATATATATATGAAATCATCTTAAAGACGTGTACGATTGCCAGTTTGTAGCCATCATATCTTGTTATATAATTTTTACTTGCTCTGTTTATCTTGGTTCATTTTTTTTCAAATCATTTGTAGCAAGATTTTAGGTTAACCTCTTCACGACGGCCTGGGCAATCCCAGACAGATCTGACGCCAATTCCTAAGTCCGGACACGTTTCCTCTTTTCTTTTTTCTTATTTTTATTTTTTTATCTTATTTTCATTTATATTTTTTTATTTTTATCTTTCTCTTCAGTTAAATAAAATGATTATTCCGGCAAGAGTTTTAGTACCAAATGGAAGGAATATTTTAAGGTCTGATTAAATGAGTTAATTAGCTCATAGAAATGAACTTTAATTTATAACCACTTGAAATGACGTGTTGAGTTTTCCTTTATATATATATATATATATATATATATATATATATATATATATAATTTTGAGTTGTGATACTTTTGGCGGCCTGATATTTTTTCAGTAGTTTTACTGACAAAAGTGCGTTGTGGCACAGTAGATATCGGCTTGGAATGAGAAATTGAGGAGCCGAGTTCGAATTCCAGTTGAGTTCCTTGCATTCACTTACGCGCAAATACCATTGGGAAAGGTATTAAACTGTCTCTTCCCTCCATTTATGGGTTAAATAACAGGACAGATTCGGTCCTATAGCCTTTTGCTGACAACCAGTTTACCGCAGAAAGTAAAGGCAATCTACTGCGGGATAATCTTCTGTCCAGTCAGTCATGTCCTTTTCAAGACATGATCGCCCAAACGTGTATTGTTTTTAAGGGCAGAGTCCCCAAGTCCTACCCTTGTTATTTAACCCCTAACTGGAGGAAAAGGACGGATTAATACCTTTCCCAAGGGTACCAGTGCTTAAGTGAATACAGAGTATTCAACTGGAATTCGACCTCGGCTCACCGATTTCTTTTTCCGAGCCGATATCTACTGCACCACAACTCACATCCGTCACTAAACGCTTACAGCACCTGGTATTCCCAAGCAAATTTCAGTAAAGACAAACTCAAAAGAATTCAACGTTAAGTTTTTTTATTAAATTTAACAGAGGTCTGAGCAGCGTCTGTTTTAGCTACGAAATATCTATTACCCATAGATTTGTAGAATATCCAAGTTTTTTTTTCAAGTATATATACATATATATATATATATATATATATATATATATATATATCGTAACTAAGTTGTAGAACTCGTAGGTTTTTTAACTTGTTGTTCATGCACTTACTTTTATCAAGAGTGCTCGATACCAATGTAGAGCGTTATACTGTAATAGTTGTTACAATGGTTTAAACCATTGTAACAACTATTACAATATATATATATATATATAGTGTAATGGTTTTTACAATGTTTTTAAATTCATAGTATCACTACACAAAAAATTCCTCATGTTTCGAAGGTAGCCCATTATGTTTTGGCTTCATCCTCAGGTGATTGTTTTTAGAAAAATTTTTCTGTAGTGATACAATGAATTTAAAAACATTGTAGCAACCATTACAGTATAACGCTCTACATTTGTATCGACCACTCTTTATAAAAGTAAGTGCATGAACAAAAATGTTAATAAACCTACGAGTTCAAAAACTTAGTTACAATATATATATATATATATATGTGTGTGTGTGTGTGTGTGTGTGTGTGTGCGTGTGTGTGTGTGCATATATATATATATATATATATATATATATATATATAAGTGGCTTAAACTAATGGATTAAAAACTGTTGATGGATTAAATTCCACAGTTTAATAGTTACTTTTTATAAAATGTGCTCACTACTTCTTATAATGATGGCACATTGCAATGATCAGATCACCATATATATATATATATATATATATATATATATATATTGGATATGTCTAACCACACTGATGAGCTGTGACACAGCGAAACGGGCTTGTATGTGGATGACTAATATATATACTAATTATAAATTCGTTCGTTAGTACATTCGACCTCAAATCACTTACCCATAATCAGGAGATTGTATAATATCTTCTGGGTGTGCAACTATTTTCCAGACCTACAATTTATGAGAGATTAAAAGAATTAAATTAACATTTCTGAGTTTAGATTTTTTGTCGATGACTGTGTAATTTCTGTCATATCTCTTGGTAGTTGAATTTTCTTTCTGCAGACATAACTGAAAACATATCCTATCTTTCTGCTTTAACTTGGATAAAATTTAATCAGTCGGTTTCTCAGAGAGTTAGTGTCAGTTTTATCGCATTCCCAGGTATTTGGCAACATAATGAAAAAAATTAAATTTTCCTTTACCGTTATTTTGTCTTCCTTTCCGTCTCATAAAAATTATTTCGTTATGTGTCTTGTTGTTTTCTTAATTTTAATTTTGATATAATTCCCTCTGCTTTATCTTTTCATTCATCTACATGTTTTTTCTTACTATCATTCTTCACTTACTAATCTATTTTTATTTTCTCTCTTTTTCTCTCGGTTAGTTTTTTTTTCTTTTTTTTTTGTCTCAATTAATCGGATGAGTAATTATAATTAGGATGTACGTTGTAGTGCATTGGATATCGACTTGGAACGAGAAATCGGGGAGCCGAGTTCGAATTCCAACCGAATTCATTGCATTCACTTAAGCACAAATACCCTTGGGAAAGGTATTAATCCGTCTCTTCCTTCCAGTTATGGGTCAAATAACAGGACAGATTGGGTTCTATAGCTATGGTCGGCAACCAGTCTACCGCAGAAAGCAATGGCAACCTATTGCGGGATAATCTTCTGCCCAGTCAGTCATGTCTCTTTCGAGTCATGATCGCCCAAGCGTGTTTCACATATGGCACTTAACTGACTGACTGAATGTAATAGTTGGAATAATGATTAAGGCTTCTACTGGTCATAAAGTGGGGGATCAGTTTATTACTTCATAACAATAGGAAACCTATCCCCCACTAATTACTACATAATAATATAATACATTTTTTCCCCTCTAGCTATGAGTCAAATTACAGGATAGATTGGGTTCTATAGCCTTGGTCGGCAACCAGTCTACCGCAGAAAGCAATGGCAACCTACTGCTGGATAATCTTCTGTCCAGTCAGTCGTGTCACTTTCGAGACATGATCGCCCAAGCGTGTATCACGTATGGCACTTAACTGACTGAATATAATAGTTGGAATGATGATTAAGGCTCTTAGGGTCATAAAGTGGGTGATCAGTTTATTACATCATAACAATAGGAAACCGATCCCCCACTAATTGCTACATAATAATATAATATATTTCTTTCCCCTCTAGCTATGAGTCAAATAACAGGACAGATTGGGTTGTATAGCCTAGGTCGGCAACGAGTCTACCACAGAAAGCAATGGCAAACTATTGCGGTGAGTCATGTCTCTTTCGAGTCATGATCGCCCAAGCGTGTTTTACGTATGGCCCTTAACTCACGGAATTATTATTTACACTTTTTACATTCGTCTTTATTGTTGCTATCACAGTGTTTTAGCAGTTACTCTCTGCGGCCTTCTTTATTTTTATTTCTCATATTTTCTTTCGTTTGTTCTTTCTTCATTTCGCTCCTCTTTTCTTTTTTTAATTTATTTTGATTTCCCTTTTTTTATTTTTTCGTTGCCACTTTCTTTCATTTTGTCTTTTTCTCATTCTTTCTTTTCTTCGTTCTTATTTTCCTTCTTTCGTTACTTCGTTTCCTATTTCCATTTGTTTTAACTCTTTCCCATGTGATGAATATGACTGCTTTACCTGCTTTTCTTTCCTCTTCTTCCTTTCATTTTACTTGTTTCTTATATCATTCTCTCTCTTTCTTTCTTTTTTCTTTCTTTCACTTTTTAATCTATATTGAATTGCAGGGATATCAGTTGTGATGTTTTTTTAGACCCTTTCTTTTTCCAGACTTCATCTATTGAACAGGTGAATAGGCTCATCCCTTGTTTCCTGTTTAGGATGCGGTTTCCGGTTTTCTCTATTCTAATCTTCTCACTGTTTTTCTTTTTTTTCAATTGGAGTAGATAGACTAAACTATCGCCCGGTTCACACTCCACGCACATCTATTGAACAGGTGAAGAGGCTCATCCCTTGTTTCCTGTTTAGTATGCGGTTTCCGGTTTTCTCTTTTCTAATCTTCTCACTGTTTTTCTTTTTTTTCAATTGGAGTAGATAGACTAAACTATCGCCCGGTTCACACTCCACGCACATCTATTGAACAGGTGAAGAGGCTCATCCCTTGTTTCCTGTTTAGTATGCGGTTTCCGGTTTTCTCTTTTCTAATCTTCTCACTGTTTTTCTTTTTTTTTCAATTGGAGTAGATAGACTAAACTATCGCCCGGTTCACACTCCACCCACGTCTATTGAACAGGTGAAGAGGCTCATTCCTTGTTTCCTTTTTAGGATGCGGTTTCCGGTTTTCTCTTTTCTAATCTTCTCACTCTTATGTAGCCCCCTGCACATCAGTGGCGTTACCGCCTTGCTGGGGCTGATATGATTAAAAAATAAAAATTCTGCAGATCTTGTTTTCTTTCTTTCTTTCTTTCTTTCTTTCTTTCTTTCGGTTGTTTGTTCTTTCTTTCGTTTATTTTGCATTTTTATTTAATTTCTGGGATAGAAAAAATGCATATTTATTTATATTTATTTTGTTTTCTTACTCCAGTCTTCATCCTTTAAATCTTGTTTATTTTTCTTTCTTCGTTGTCTCTCTCTCTCTCTCTCTCTCTCTCTTTCTTTATCTCTTTCAGTCTCTTTTTGTTCTGTCTTTCTTTCGTTCCTTATTTTTTCTTTTTTTTCTATCTTTTCTTTTGATCCTTCGTTCTTTCTGTCTAACTTATTTTTGTTCCTTCGTTCTTTCTTCACTTCGTTCCCCTTTTTTTTCATCGTCTGAAACAATCCTGCACATATATAAGTCTACCCCCCCCCCCGTGCATTGAATATTGCTGACATATCTTGTCGGGTGCTCCTGCTATCCACCTAGGTGTCTTTGTGTTGTGGAGTTATTTTCGCAGTGGAGGCTAATATTTTTGCTAAAGTCGGTCCTAATATGTTCGACGTACAAGACGTTAGGAAATTGATATAATATGTATTACATATTGTAATTTGTCAGGTCGCTGACTACTTTCGTATTCGACTAACTGTCGACTACTATCGTCCAAAATCGACTGACGCTCGTTTCTCTTACTACTGCTACTTAGATTAGTCGGGAGAGTCTATTCACTGTAAAATAGGTGTGTTTCACCATAACACCTTGACAAAAATCCAAAGTAGAGAATCTCTGATGTGATCCATTTCGACTTGGCAGTTCAGATAGAGTAACTTTCTCACCAGTGCAATGTGGCTTCCCTGTGTCTCTTTTTCAAATACTTTCACGGCTTCTGCTCCGATGAACTTAACTCACTGGTGCCTCACATGTATGAACTTACTCGAGCCACAATATTAGCAACTAGGTCCCACACTTTTACAGTGAAACCAATAAATTGTAAACGCAAATTCTACTCTATCAGCTTCTTTCCTCGCACTTTCCGCCTGTGGAATTCTAAGTTTTTCCCACCTGAATCTATTCTGCACATATACAAATCTACCATCCGCTCGTGTATTGAATATTGCTGCCATATCTGGTCGGGTGCCCCTGCTGCTCTCCTTGGGCTTCTTGACAAAATACAAAGGAGGATCTGTAACGTGGTTGATACTGATTTGGCAGACCGGCTGCAACCACTCTCTCACCGGCGTGATGTGGCCTCCCTGTGCCACTTCTACAAGTACTTTCATGGCTACTGCTCCGATGAGCTTAGATCACTGGTGCCGCCTAAGCACGAATTCACACGAGATACTAGATTAGCAAATAGGTCCCACCCTTTTACAGTTAAGCAAATAAGATGTAACCGTAAATTCTACTCCAACAGCTTCTTTTCTCGCGCTTCCCACCTGTGGAACTCCCTTCCACAAGTCTGCTTTCCCGACAGCTACAATCTCCAGGTGTTTAAATGTAGGGTCAATAGACACCTCCTATCACACTAACATCCAATTATTCTCAGAACACTATCATCTACCCAACCCTCATTCTCGGTATCCTTACCCGCCTATCACCCACCCTCTGACATTTCCTATATTTAACAATCCTTTCTCCACTCTATATAGCCCCCTGCGCAGTAGTGGCAGTGACATGCCTTGCTCGGGGTGAAACGCTTATAAAAAAAATTTACTTCCTCATCAGCTACAATCTCTAAGAATTTAAATGTAAAGTCAATAGTCATCTCCTATCTTACTAACCTGCATCCTCTCTCTCTCTCATGCCCCTTTTTCCGTTCACTTCACTCTCATCCTTTTCTTAGTCATTTTCTGACACCCCCTATGACCTGTCACTCTTTCTCATAACTTTTCTCCTATGTAACCTCGTGCACAACAGTGACAGTAAATGCCTTGCCTGGGGCGATATGATTATAAAATAGATAGATAGATAGATAGATAGATAGATAGATAGATAGATAGATAGATAGATAGATAGATATGAAAAATCCGAGATGGATAGGTAGATAGACAGACCGATAGTCATTATTCTCATCGTCTCTTACCTACTTCCTGACACCCCCCTAAAACCTGTCACTCTTTCTCATAACTTTCCTCCTATGTAACCCCCTGCACAACAGTGGCAGTAAAAAGCCTTCCTTGGTGAGGTAATAATTTAAAAAAATTATTTTTTTCAGTCTTTCTTTCCTCCCTTTTTTTTCGTTTTTTCACTCTTTCCTATTCTCTTTCTTTCTTTCTTTCTTTCTTTCATTCTTTCTTTCTTTCTGTCTTTCTGTCCTTACTTGTTCTTTCATTCTTTCGTCACTACATTATTTATTTCTATTTTGTTTCTATTTTGTTGTGGACATTAATGTCATTTTTTTTCTTAATTTTAATTTACTTGATTTTTCTCTCACTTCTTTTTTCTTTCTTTCTGTCACGCTTTTTCGGTATTACTTCTTTTGTTCGAACCAATATTTAAGCCTCTGTATTATCTTCAGAACAGAATATTTCATGTCATTTTATCTAGAACGTCATAGGAAGCATGCTTTTTCTTGGAAAGCATCTGGCATGCATTCGTGATTGTTATGTTGATTGTTTTTTTGTTTGGTTTTGTTTTTTGTTATTATTGCATGATTCAACCTGCCCTCCTCCAAAAAATACTTTCCTTTTTGACAAATAGGAAATCGCTATAAAAAAAACAGTTTCTACATCATCGAGAACACAGGAAGGCACACATGAATGGTTTTAGTGAAAATAGCCTAACCCTACCAAAGATTAAAAACTCTTTTTCTATCATATTACCATCAAAATATACTTTTTTTTTTCTTAATATGCAGTGTCTTTTCGGGATGTGGACGATCATGGATTTCCACAACTTCCATCATCTGTAGCTCTTAATAAATATCGTTCTTCTTTTATTCAGCTTAAACTCTGTTTATCCATAAATTTTCTCTTACACTGAAGTTGAAACAAATGCCATAAAAATATTTCTAGAAAATTTACATGACAGCACCAGAAAAGTGACTAAAGCGGAGGTGCCAGATCGAAATCAATATCATAGCAAATTATTCGTGGTATTATTAAGAATCTCTAAAATCGTAGCTAAATCGAATTGGTTTAATTGGAGTAGATAGACCTATCTATCGCCCGGTTCACTAATTGGAGTAGATAGACCTATATATCGCCCGGTTCACACTCCACCCACGTCTATTGAACAGGTTAAGAGGCTCATCCCTTGTTCCCTGTTTAGGATGTGGTTTCCGACTTTCTCTTTTCCAATCTTTTCACTATTACGTAGCCCCCTGCACATCAGTGGCGTTACCGCCTTGCTCGGGGTGATACGATTAAAAAAAAAAATAATATTAAGATAGCCGTTTCCCTACAAGCAAACATTTAGAATCCATTGACCAAACAGCCTGTAATATTTTCATTTGAAATTATAAAATCTTTCTCTAAAAACACATTTACAGAAAAATAAGTTTCTCATACCCGATATCTTTATTGATCTTTCTATTATTGATATTAGACGTTTCCCTATAAGGAAATATTTGAAATTCATTGACCGTGCAGCTAGTACTCTTTTCAGATAAAATTTATAAAAAATTTCTCATAAAACATGATTAAAGGAAATACATTACGTGGCCGGTAGCTTTTATTGCTCTTTCTATTATTGAACCGAACCGTTTCCCTACAAGGAAATATTAGAAATTCATTGGCCGAGCAGCCAGTACTGTTTTTAGATAAAATTTACAGAATTTTTTTTTTAACATTTTTACAGAAAAATAAGCTTCTCATGCCCGGTAGGTGTTATCAATCTTTCTATAAGTGACATTAGTTGTTTCCTTACAAGGAATCATTTGAAATTCATTGCTGACCAGACAGTATTCTTTTCGGTCGTAATTTATAAAATCTTTCTTTTAAAATAGTTTTTTAGGAAAACATTTATTCAAGTCCGGAGATTATGAGGACTAAACACTACTTTTTAATATTGATCGATTTATAACACCGGGTACTGGAGACTGAAGCCAGTTTAAATTCAGGTGATAAACAATCCAACCAATGAAATGTCTGGAGAGCGGTTGTTACAACGAAAGAATGTAGTTTAGATCTGGGCTTACAGCTTACTCATCTTTCATTCTTTCTTTCATTTTCTTTTACTTTCATTCATTCGTTCTTTCATTCTTAGTTTCTTTTATTCTTAATCTTTTTCTTTCATTTCTCTTTTTCTCTTTAAATCTTTCTTTTTTCTTTCTTTTTTGGTTTCTTTTTTTACTTTCATTTATTTGAACTTTCATTCTTAGTTGCTTTCTTTTATTCTTAATTTCTTTTTTTCATTTTTCTTTTCCTCTTTTATTCTTTCGTTATTTTTCTTTCTTTTTCTTTCATTCTCCTTTACTTTCATTCATTCATTCGTCTATGCTTAGTCTCTTTCTTTTATTCTTAATTTCTTTTTCTTTCATTTTTCTTTTTCACTTATATTGTTTCTTTTTCTTTTTTTCTTTCTTTAATTCTTTCTTTCATTTTCTTTTACTTTCAGTCATTCGTTCGTTCATTCTTAGTTTCTTTCTTTTATTCATAATTTCACTTTTCTTTCATTTTTCTTTTTCTCTTTTATCCTTTCTTTTTTCTTTCTTTTTTCTTTTTCTTTTACTTTCATTCATTTGTTCTTTCATACTTAGTCTCTTTCTTTTATTCTTAATTTCTTTTTCTTTCATTTTTCTTTTTCTCTTTTGTTCTTTCATTTTTTCTTTCTTTGCTTCTTTAATTCCTTCTTCATTTTCTTTTACTTTCATTCATTCGTTCGTTCATTCTTAGTTTCTTTCTTTTAATCTTAATTTCTTTTTCTTTCATTTTTCTTTTTTTCTTTTATTATTTCTTTTTCTTTCTTTTTTCTTTCCTTCTTTAGTTCTTTTTTTCGTTTTCTTTTACTTTCATTCGTTCGTTGTTTTATTCTTAGTTTCTATATTTTATTCTTAATTTCTTTTTCTTTCTTATTCATTTTCTTTTTATTCTTTCTTTCATTGTTCTTTCTTTCATTTTTCATTCTTTCTTTCATTTTCTTTTACTTTCATTCATTCGTTCTTTCATTCTTAGATTCTTTCTTTTATCCTTATTTTTTTTCATTTTTATTTTCTCTTGTATTCTTTCTTTTTCTTTCTTTTTTCTTTCTTTATTACATGCATATTTTCTTTTCTTCTATTACTTTCATTCATTCTTTTTTTCATTCTTATTTTCTCTCTTCTATTTTTAATTTCTTTATTTTTTCTTTTTTTCTTTTATTCTTTTTTCTTTCATTTTTTATTCTTTCTTTCATTTTCATTTACCTTCATTCATTCGTTTTTACATTCTTAGTTTATTTCTTTTATTCTTGATCTTTTTTCTTTCATTTTTCTTTTTTCTTTTATTCTATTTTTCCTTTCTGTCTATCTTTCTTTTTTCTTTCTTTTTTCTTTTACTTTCATTCATTCGTTCATTCATTCTTAGTTTTTTCTTTTATTCTTAATTTCTTTTTCTTTCATTTTCTTTTTCTCTTTTATTCTTTCTTTCTTTCTTTCTTTCGTTTTCTTTCTTTATTTCCTTGTTTAATTCTATCTTTCATTTGCTTTTACTTTCATTCATTTATTCTTTCATTCTTAGTTTCTCTCTTTTAGTGTTTCTTTTTACTTCCTTCTTTCTTTCATTTTCTTTAACTTTCATTCATTCATTCTTTCATTCTTAGTTTTTTCTTTTATTCTTAATCTTTTCCTTTCATTTTTCTTTTTCTCTTCTATTCTTTCTTTTTCTTTATTTTTTCTTTCTGTTTTCCTTCACCCTTTCATTCGTTTTCTTTTACTTTAATTTATTCGTTCTTTCATTCTTAATTTCTTAATTTCTTTTTTATTTTTAATTTCTCTTTTTCTCGTTTCTCTTATTCTCTTTTATTCTTTCTTTTTTCTTTCTTTTTCTTTTACTTTCATTCAGTTTTTCTTTTATTCTTAGTATCTTTCTTTTATTCTTAATTTCTTTTTTCTTTCATTTCTCTTTTTCTCTTTTTTCTTTCTTTTTTCTTTCTTTTTTCTTTCTTACATTCATTCTTTTTATTTTTTCCTTTCATTCATTTGTTTTTCATTCTTAGTTTCTTTCTTTTATTCTTAATTTCTTTTTAATTTTTTTCTCTTTTATTCTTTCTTTTTTTCTTTCTTTCTTTTTTCCTTCTTTCTTTCATTTTCTTTTACTTTTATTTATTCATTCTTTTATTAATTATTTCTTATTTCCTTCAGTCCTTCCTATTTTTTCTGTTTGTTTTATCTTAATCTTTACTTTGAAACTCCTTCAATTTCTTTCATTCTTTTTTAATTTTTATTTTGCAAAGTTTACTTCTTTTTCGTCCTTTTCTTTTCAAGATAATTTTCCCTTTTCATCTCGTAACTTACTCTATCCATAAAGCCGCCATTTTCTTTCTCTAAACTCTTCCTACTTCCTCCAGGTGAATTAAATCATGCAACAAATTCTGCCCTATGCATTACTTAACGTAATTCCTTTTCCCACGAGAAAGAAAAAAGAATCTGTTTTGTGGAACATCGTTTTAATCAAGCTATTCGAAAATATAACATTATCTTTACTCTGACTCGCCGGAGACTCGGAAAGTAAGTTAGGCCCCTGTGAGTTTCTCTAAAAAGAAGACACAAAACCTCAATTTTCCAGTTAATAGAAAATAATAAATATCGGACTTAGCTTAAAGCTTAAAAGTTTTCCTAATTCATATTTTTTCTGTAAAATCAACTTCTACAATAGACGTGCCTATATTTCCAGGGGAATAAATTCAAAATTAGAGTAGCTATTATTCGAGAAGTATCAGGGCAACGAACACCTGATGTCAAAAGAAATACTAAAACATTATTCTAAACTTTATTTTAAAACCATTTCCATTTTATCCTCTCTCTGTAAATTTGTTCTAAAATGCATTTTTGTTTATGAATTTTTATATTTTTTCTTTTGTCGTCTAAACGCGTTGATACAATTTATTGTAACTTTTCTTTAGATCAATTTTTTATCCTTTATGTCATCAATTCGTAGGACATTTTGCTGTGGGTCATTGGTTAACTTATAAAAATGTAGCGAAAGTCTTTAGGATCAGCGAACGTATTTCATTTTTAATTCAGAAAAGAATATTTCCATGAAACAATATCGGGAAATATTCGCTGTCGATTTACTCTACGCCTTTAAGGGAAATAAAGTATCAAATAGAAATAAAAAATTCTTACAATCATCACTCATAATCGAATCCCATATCCTGGTTACTTGTCTTTCATGGATGACAGAGTAACAATGTGGGCTGCATTAACATATGGTGAGACGATGTATAATAAAATTATCATGTATTATTGTAAATATTTATTTTTATTTTAATGAGTTTTGAATCTGAGTTTTATTTAATGACATATCAACCATTGGGGGTTATTTAATTTTAGCGTTATAGTGGGAAGGTTGATTAAGTCAGATTTCGATGAAATTTTTGTATTTTAGAAAATATTTTTTCCGTCAAAAATGTATTATGGTAATTTTTTTTTCCTTCATAAATGTATTGTTGGTAATATTTTTTCTTCAAAAATGTATGTTTTACTATAAAAGTCTCTCTTTCACACTCTCTCTCTCACTCTCTCTCTCTATATATATATTGTGTGTGTGCGTGGGTGTGTTAGTGTGGGTGTGTGTGGGTGTAGGTGTATTTAGGCAGCAAATTTTCTTTTAAATATGTCAGATTAAATAAATTGCAAAAAATATGTTTGCTTATTTTTAATAAAATCCGTTCATACTCACGGATAATCTTTCGCGTATTACAATCAAAAGATGTCAGAAATGAGATGAACATATATTTCTATAAAAAACATGTTTTATATTTACATAGTTTTTTGACCCTAGTTGGGGTTTAACTATTTACCCATAGTTGGGACCCTAACAGGTGCTACAACCCTGGGTCAGGGTGTATCTGGGAACAACAGCAATTAAAAGGCGGTCCCATGCTTCTCACAATCTCCAAATAGGAGGCCCTGCTGCCAGATGCAGTTTACTGTCATACCGAGGACCTTAATTTAATGAGAGAAAGATAATGTGTCAATAGAAATTCTTAAAGTTAATGGAGACAGAACAACGTTGTGTATTTATCATTTCTGTCCAAAAGGAATAAAGCCACTAAGACACAAAGGGTTTATTGAGAGGGAAATAATATAACAAAATGAAAAATATTACTGAGGGGAGAAACTAATAAAAGAAGTGTAACTATGTTAGACAGAAGATAATATATATATATATATATATATATATATATATATATATATATATATATATATGCATGAGTAGCTACTGTTTTTTCAAAGTCTATCATTCCTCCTTTGTGCTCAATCGGGGCATGAGTGCGTAAATAGTCATCCGCAAACAGATCTGTTTAGCTGTATTACAGTTCATCAGTACGGTTAGACATCCGATTGCTTCTAGCCAGTATTGAAACCCGAACGAATTGATATCAGTCGGCGACTCTACCTCTGAGTTATGGGCGCTCGGTACAGGAAGGCGGACTTTAGCGTGTATATAACAACGCAAACACAGGCTAGTAGCCAAGAGTGTTCTAATTTATTACTGAATGAATGATGCGTAGATGCATGAGTAGCTACTGTTTTTACAAAGTCTACCATTCTTCCATAGTGCTCAATCGGAGTGTGAGAGTGTAAATAGTCTTCCGTAGACAGATCTGTTTCGCTGAATCACAGCTCATCAGTACGGTTAGACATCCGATTGCTTCTAGCCAGGAATGAAACGTATCGGTGCGCACCTGAAAAATGTTAAATGAAGATGTGCTGCTTATATATATATATTCGCAGTAATAATAAAGTAGATCTAATGGTCAATTAATAATACTGATCTCAGTTTAATCAAATATTAATATTAATGCCCCCCCAAAAAATTATTTTTAAGTCGGCTCACATATTCTCTGAATTAGAAGTTGCTTTACTCTGTTTGGTCCACATTGTACATACAACAATGTCTTCCTGATTGAAGGAGTTTTGTTTGTTTTTAACCTTTTAAAACGCTTCAACTTGAAATAAACCTCATCACTTGATAAGACAAAAGAAGTGTCGAAACAAAATGTCTACTTTTGTAGTAATATTATAACATATTCATGTTATAAATTCTGAATATATATATATATATATACTATTTTCATGAAATACCGCTAACAGGGAATATTTATTTAATTTTTTAAATTTTTTCTAGCGTTCTAACATTTTCGGTTTTGTTGGCATTAAGGTATATAAAAAAATGTACGATATATTTTATCGTCCCAAGCGCTTTCGCACTTTTATATAGCAATTTTCAATGCTGTTTATGATTGTGGTTTTGAAATTTTAATTTATGAACTATATAAAATTTGACTGAATGTTTTATTTAACCAAACGGTTTTGCCTAAACTTTTAGCCATTAATAAGGATGCATTTTATTTTATTTTAAAATAAATATGTAGCTAGATTTATGTATACATGTTGAGTTATAGGAAAGTTATATTTTCCAAATATGGTCAGCACATTGTTTGTAATTTTTCTATAATTTCCCTATCGAAACAAAAAATATAAATTCAGATCGTAGTCATGTCTTTTTCAAGCCGTATTTTTTATCATGTATGTCATCTAACTGACCGACTGACCGAACTTGAACACTGGGGCTATGGACAGAAGTTGTCCAGCAATTAAGCTGATCTTAGTGGCGACCAGAAATCCTCAACTCTAGTGCAATAGGCTGGCGTAGACACAGGCATTTGTTCCTAGAAGCCGAATATCTCTGAGTTTTTAATTTTTCTTAGATGCTCTATCCTCGGAGAGAGACACAACTGAGACGCACTCTGCTCAAAGTCAGAGAAGCAATTGAGAGATGGTGATCAACACCCGGTCAGATGGCGTGGGAAACTACATGCATTTAAGGATGCTACTCGATTGGCAATTAGGTCTCACCGTTTTACGTTTGAACTATCTAGATGCAACTGAAAATTCCACTCAAACCATTTCTTCGAATTTCGTCTAGATTTCTTGCTTACCTGATAACTCAGACAATTAAGTATCCTACATGATACACCTACTGGAGATCATGTCTCTTCAAATCCATGACTGACTACGAAGAAACTAGTATGTCATTTCTTTCTGCGGTAGACTGGTTACCAGCCAAGTCCATTGAATCCAACCTGTCTTAGGCGATCATGTCTCTTTCAATCGATAACTGATTAGGCAGAATATTGTCTCGTAGTAGGTTGCTATTTCTTACATCAGTAGAGAGGCTTCTAACCTAAGCTATACAACCAAATCTGTCCTGCTTTTAGATATTTTTATACAGATAAGACATTTAAATTCCATACCCGATATACGATCCATAATTCTCTAGGGAAAATATTTTTCCATTTCTTTCTGCAATAGACTAGATTCTAAAATGTGCTGTCATTCGGCAGGATTTTTCGTAACAAACATTTATCGTAAATAATCAGGCCGGTAGAGATAAATATATATACTTTTTTATTATAAAACATAATATCTACTTAAATACGATTATCGATCAAAAGTAAGGTTCAAACAAATAATTTCAAATTGTCGGTTGTTTGTAATCAATGTCGTTAATTCCCATATATTTACTTCTTTCTAATCCTTTTTACAAATTATTTCTATCGCAAATATAAATAAAGATACAATTTTTTTTAAAGTACTCACGAACTTTATGGAAAACCTGTATGAGTGGATATTTTGACACATTTTCTTGAATTTGTCTTTTTTAAACCTATTCTTATTTTTGTCCTTTTCTCAGTCGTCTCGATTTTCGATTTTGTTATTATCTTTAACTTCAACTCACGGTAACTCCCTGAATTCTATTGGCATTCTCACCTAGCCTGGGGTGAAAAGATAAAAAATGAATTTAGTGATCATTCCCAGTCAACATATTTTGTTTAGTATTCCTTGCAGTTTTATAGTTAATTATAACAATGAAATGGCTTTTTTCCTGTATTGTAATTTATTTTCGTCATCTTCTACTCAAAAGAAGACAGAAATAATTTTAAAGAAGGCAGAAAAAGCCGTTTGATCTCGCTCGCTTTTCTCAAATTTCATACTGCATAAATTCTCGCGTGCGTTTCGCCGCCATCTTGTGCACACGTAAAAGCTTGTCAGAGAGAGAAGGACTTTTTCCTCAAAAGGGCCGGCGTGTACACGGGACAAGAACGTGTGTAAGACTCTCGACCTCCCTTTTTCGTCGACAAGGGTCGAAGGTGGTGGCGGCGGTCTGGTAGAGAATAGCGAATTTGCATAAGATAGAGCATTATGCAAATTCCACTATAAATCTTGTATTTTCTTCAATTTCTCCAGGGAAATTTACTTCGACAACGAAGCAAAAGCCAGCAATAATCGGATGTCGCATTCGATGCTCGCGTTGATGTTAGTTGCATATACAATGTGGATGCACAGACAAGATGGCGGGTGCAGGACAGCTTTAATTGAGTCAACATCAATGAGGAATCACGTCTAATGGCAGAGACACACACACGCCCACATACACAACCAAAGACAGGCACACATATTTACATTATATATATATATATATATATATTTTAGAACATGTTCAAATTGTTATACATATATATCCACTACAAATCGTACATTTGTTTCGATATTGAAACTACAATGTCTCATCAGGTGGTGTGGACAGGAATAGAAGGCCTCTTTTCTTATATTTGGTGAGTTGTGTGTGAGATGTTGGTGGGTGTTAGTGATAAGGGAATAAGTCTTTTGAATTGCCCGTTTGAATTTTGAAGAAAGTGGTGTGGGTAGTAAATATAGTTGATAAATTAGTGTTTTGCAATTTTGTAGACATATATATATATATATATAATACTAGCAGTATAGCCCGGCGTTGTTCGGGTGTAATGAAAGCTTTAAAACTAATCCATGGTTCTGGAGCTCAGGCTCAGTCTAAAGAATATTTGTGTGAAGTTTAGTGAGAATCGGATAAAAATTGTGGATTTGTATAAAGAACATACAGACAGATAAACAGATAAACACACAATCATCTTGTCTTTTATATATATATATTATCGATTGTATGCATTACTGTAAGAACTGCAACATTGAAACTTCTGAATATCGTTTCTTATGTCTTTGTCTATGAGCGTATCAAATTTGATTAAAATCGGACCACTATTTCTATAACCCGATTTTTTCGATTATCGATTATCGATATTTATCGCTGGTTCCTCGACACAAAACCGAGCTAAGAACACTCGCGGTTGCTTATAGTACAACTGCGTAAATTTTCAAGAAAATTGGTTCAGCCGTTTCGGAGTCTATAGGTAACGGATACACACACACAGAGACACACACTGACAAAGTTCCATTTTCTGTTAGATAACAGTAAGAAAGGTGTTGGTTAGGCCAGTAGTAAGGCAGTTTTTTGCCATGTGGGATAAACACTTGGGCGATCATGTCTAGAAAAAGACATGACAGAATGGGCAAAAGATTATGTTGCAGTAGGTTGCCGTTATTTCCTGTGTTTTTTTAAAAAAAAAGCTGAATGCAAAGTCAAAGGATTGAATACGCAGATAAAACAATATATAAAGAATGAAATGTTCACCATTAACTTGCTACCCAATTTTCAATCATATATATATATATATATAAATATATATATATATATATATATATATATATATATAACATACAACGTATGCTAGCACGTGCAATACACTGTCTTCATCAGCTGCCGACCAGGGTGATGTCACGGTTTCGGTGGCTATGTCAGGGCCGCCACCCCAGGCGCTACCAACAGCGTATGAAGATAAATTTGTTGATTGTCCCTCTTGTATACATATATATATATATATATATATATATATATATATAAAGAGGAGTGATAGTATATATCTATGTATCTCTCTCTATCTCTTTCTCTCTCTCTCTCTCTCTCTCTCTATATATATATATATATATATATATAATTTTCTATGACAATTGATTCACATATTGACCGATAATAAATCTAATTCTTTTGAAATGTAAAGATATCTACGTCTGTCCATTATCTGTCTCACTATCTATCTATCTATCTATCTATCTATCTATCTATCTATCTATCTATCTATCTATCTATCTCAGTCTCTTCATTATCTATCTATCTATCTATCTATCTATCTATCTATCTATCTATCTAATCGATGTAAATGGCTTTCTTATATCAATATATATATATATATATATATATATATATATATATATATATTATATACATATATATTCCTTATAAGTGTATGTTTCTTATTTTTCTCATTCTATCTATCTATTTATCATATATATATATATATATATATATATATATATCAACAGATAAATAATAAGCAGATATATATGTATATCTACACTCTTATCTAGTGTATCAAACGGACATATGGATAAAAATATCTATATATATCTAGATAAATATATAAAAAAGGAAAATTCTTTCTATTTGCATATGTATTTCTTTTAACTACTTTCTCTCCTCTCTCTCTCTCTCTCTCTCTCTCTCTCTCTATATATATATATATATATATATATATATATATATATTAATTATTTCCTTATATACCCGTGTATGTTCTTTATTACATTATCACCTTCCCATTTCTTCTTTATTTGTGCGTAAATGAATGCAAGGAATTCAACTGGAATTCGAACTCGGCTCCCCCGATTTCGCGTTCCGGGTCAATTTTCACTGCTCTACAACACACATGTGGCATGTGTCCTTCAATATGCCAGCGATGGCTGAACAATGTTTTCAAAGATTAAGAAAAGTCTTGAAGCAACCGAAATATGGTTCCACAGAACGTTGCTGAAAATATTATGGACTCAACATGGGTGCGTATATGAAGTTTTGGAAAGGATTAAAATAAAAAAAGAAACAACCTCATAATTAACATGAGGAAAAGCCGCTGAAATTTTTGGGACAAGTAATGAGGAAGAAGGGCTTGTAGAATCTGATACTCACAAGACGGATAGAAGAAAAGAGAAACGGAGAAGAGAAATACATGACGTACTTGATAGGCTTGAGCAAATATATGTCATCTCTGCTATGTCATCTATTTGCTCGTGCCTATCAAGTACATCATGCATTTCCTTTCTCCGTCTCTCTTTTCATATATATATATATATTAAAACAGAAATAAGGTTGTTAAGGAGAGAAAAGAAGAAATGTAAGATAAGGGAATGGGAAAAAGGAGGAAAAAAGAGAAAGTACTTATTCTTTGAGGTCAAATTCTGAAATGAATTTGACCTCAATGAAACACACATGAAAACTTCATGTCTTTTCCAGATACATACACAGCAAAACGAGGGTTTTTGTATTTAAATGTAAATCATATGTACAAACAACATCAAACATTGCCTGATGAAAAGAATCTATCTCGAAACATAGAAATGTCTGTGTCACAATGTACAATTAATTCATAACTATATATTCCATTTTTAAATGAGATATTTCGCTACCTACGTTTTCACCACGACTGGTCTCTTCAGGTGATTTTTTAATAACTGATTTTAGCATTTACCGTTTTTCTTTTTAAGAACGCTGTTGTAACGGTGCTATATTTTACGCTCACGTGGCAGGGAATTTTTGAACGTGCAATTTTTAAATTAAAACGAATTATGGCGTTTTTATCCATGATTGTATGAAGCTAAGAGGTATTTGTTAGTGTGGATGCATTTAGTCAAAATTTCCGTTCTTTCATTTAATAGTTCGTTTTTGTTTGGGAATAGCATAATTTCACAGTTGTAAGGCTTGTCTGTTTTTACAATTCTCCACGTTATGGCTAAGTCTTTTCCATATTTTGATTTTAATTTTCACACGTGGCTAGCCAATTTTGTACAGTTTTTTAATTTTTCTATATTGAATGTTGACCTGTGATTAAACCATCTGGTCTTAAAGGTTGAGCCGAAATATATTTTATTTTGACCATTTGGGTCAAGTACCTTTGCCTTGTAAATGATTTCTTTTGTGTTGCAAAGTCCTTGAAGTGGGCATTTATTTTTGTCCCTGCAGTTGCATTCTTTGTTAGTGGTTTTATTTTGCACGATGCTATTTAAGTTTCTGACGTTTTTTTTTTTGTTTTTTTTTATGAAACTATCTAAATTAATAGTGCAACTATAGCTTAGTTTCATTGTGTTTCTGTTGAAAATTTTTTTTAGTTCTGATTTTTTTTGGAAAGTGTTTATCTATTAGTTTAAAAAATATTTGTCCTATTTTGGTCTTTACCTCTAAATTAAATGGTGGCTTGAACCAGATAATGTTTCGTTTTCTATTGTCGTTTTTTAGTTGTCAGTTTGATTGAGAATTATATTGTAAAAGATTTTTATGGCCAGATTTTCTTAGTTTATCCTCATAGATATTTTTCCTTTCATTATATATATATATATATATATATGTGTGTGTGTGTGTGTGTTTGTGTGTGTGTGAATATATATATATATATATATATATATATATATATATATATATATACATTTTTTATTTTCTCTGTATTATGCGAACACTTTTTTAATAGGTTTACAAAATATGATCGACAAATACAAAATATCACATCATTGAATCTATAAATTGTCGAAAAGATAAAAAAAAATTAAATTTCGGCAAGAAAATTTAAACTTTATATTCCTAATTATGCTAATTATGCTAATTTATCCTAATTATGCTAATTATAGTGGAGTGTCTATCGGAGAGCCGATTTCGAATTATAAGTAAATTCCTTGCATATACTTATGCGCAAATGCTCCTGTAAAAGATATTAATCCATCTGTTCTTCCGCCATCTATGGATTAAATAGCAGGATAGATTCTAATGGCAACATACTTCAGGAAAATCTTCGGCCTAGTCATCATTTTTTTTCGGGACATGATCGCCCTAACGTGTATAACGTGTCGTACTTAACTGATTGAGTTGGATAAAAAAAACTGAATAGCGAGACAGATTGTGTTCTAATGCCTTGGTTGTCAACCAGTGTACTGCAAATGTAATGGCAACCTAGTTCCGGTAAATCTTTTGCTCGGTCAGACATGTCTCTTTCAAGAAATAATCGCCGAAACGTGTATCACGTATGCCACTTAACTGAGAATCAAATTACCTTTTTCGTACTATTTCTTCAAGGTTTTGTCCAGTTGGCCAATGAAAAAATAAATGTGTTATCTTTTTTCTCTCTCTCAGGCTGGCTTTTTGTTTTTCATTTTCTAACTATGGCAGTTGCAGAAGCCATCATCTCTGGCCAAACCGTGACACTTCGAATTAGCAAGAAATAATTCAACTAATTTTATCACAGTTTTTATCAGGAGGTTTGTCTGGGTTTCCGAATTCTCAAAATGCTTGTCTGAGATGAAATATTATATTAGAACGATTTTAGTTCGGGTAATTGAAAAATATTACTTTTTGTTTAACTGTATAATTAGTGTTATCGACCGAAAACATTCAATCTCCAGGATCGAAATTAATTATAATGGTAAAAATCTATATTATTAAATTTTTTGACACGTTAAACTAAATAATATTATTTTTATTCCTATTTTTCATCTTTTACATTCTTCTTCTTCTTCTTCTTCTTCTTCTTCTTCTTATTATTATTATTATTATTGTTGTTGTTGTTGTTGTTATTATATGAATAAAGAAAAAAGGAAAACTTATTTTTCATGTTGCCTTATGACAGATATACTCTAGTTTTATCTTAATTATATATATATATATATATATATATATATATATATATATATATGAACAAATTATTATAGGCACAGCATTTTACAATAGCAAGAAATATAGTCAATTTCATACTTTCGGGCATTTATAGATGATAGAATAACAATAAATAGTATAAAAAATGCGAAAAAGAAAAAGATCGACCGGTTTCAATCCCTATTCATCATCAGAGTCAACTGGGATTTTTTAATTCAATTTTCAACATTTAAAATATCCAAAGATTAAAAATGAATCATGACGTACTGAGGAAAAAATAAATTATATATATATAACCTCGCCCCACACCAAAACAAATTCTGTGTATGAAGCAGCGGCCACTAGTATACAGCTTTCCCGATATACCAATCCGAGTAGATGGTAAAGATTTGAAATTTGTGAAAAACTTTACCTATCTTGGAACTAAGGTTAATTGGAATGCTTCTTTTGTGATGAAATCATTAATTGAATTGCGAAAGCAACTAGTGCTTCTGGTAAACTGCGCCACCGGTTGTGGGATGATAGGGGGATTAGCCTAAGGACTAAGGACTAAAGTACTTGTGTATAAAGCAGTTGTGCTAACTACGCTGCTTTATGGATCGGAATCAAGGACAGTCTATCATAATCACATCCAGAAGCTTGATGTCTTCCACAAAAATTGCCTTAGAACAATTTGTGGTTTCACCCTAAACAATCGGATGTCTAATGCGGACCTATTCACGCGCTGCGGTATTAGCGGAATTGAGAGCTTTTTGATGCAATCACAGCTGCGTTGGGCAGGACATGTCTTACGTATGGAAGATGACCGGATACCAAAGCAAGTGTTGTACGGTGAGCTCAGAAGTGGACGGCGGAATGTGGATAGACCTCTGCTTCGCTTTAAGGATAAGCTGAAAATGAATTTGACATGTACAAATATTCCTCACCGTGATTTTGAACGAATTGCCTCTCAACGAATTGAATGGAGATCTGCCTGCCAGAGGGGCATCAAGCAGTTCTCTGAGACTGAGACTGAGACTGACCAACTGCGCGTAAGACGTGAGAGAACCAAAGCATCTGCAAGTGTCCCAGCCGATCATTCGTGCAATCTCCCTTCTTGCCTCCATTATGGACTTGTTTGTAAATCTCTTGGAGGACTCAAATGCCATTTACGATTGAGTAAGTGCAGGCATGCTACATCGAATTAAACGGTTGTCTCGACCTCATACGTCGTGATAGACGGGAGAGTCCATCATATATATATATATATATATATATATATATATATATATATATATATATATATATATATACTGTTATATAACAGGAAATGAATGTTTATTGTATTTAATCATGAGCCGTTCTAAACACCGTATTTTGGCTTTAATTTCAGGTAAAAAATAAGACAAAAATTGTCCAACATTTGAATATTTTTTTACTATGCTGGCTCTATGCTTTCGGCTCACATGAGCCATCTTCAGAGAAGTTACATGGACGTTAACATAGACATCGACCATCAAATATGATTTTATTTTGTGTCGACATAATTAGAACCAGCATTATTAAAAAATATCCAAATGTTGGACAATTTTTGTCTTTATTTTCAAATAAAATTAAAGTTTAAATATGTTTAGAATGGCTCATGATTAAATCTAATAGACGTTCATTATCTGTTATATTTAACGGTATATATATATATATATATATATATATATATATATATATAATGTTTTAAAAATGAGGTATTTGATACTATTTTTAGTATTTATTGTCAAGTAAATGATAATAAAGGAAAATAGATTTTTTTTTAACACTGCACAATAACATGTGCATCAAATGAACTGTTCTGGTGTCCAGTTTTTGTGCTCTCTTCCCCATGTTAGTGTCTTCTTCTTATTGGATGGCCGAAGCAAGGGCTTCCTGTTTGCCTTGTAAAATTCTGCAAATCAATAATAACAAAAGATCCATTCTATTTTCATTTAGAATTATCCACTTGGCAATAAATACTAAAATAATATGAAATACATCATTTCCTTTAAAAAACTCTCGTAGCCTAAAAATTATGGCCGGTAGTGTGTATATATATATATAGGCTGCGATGGGTAAATTAACGCTATTTGCCTTGTAAAATTTTGCAAAATAATAATAACAAAAGATCCATTCTATTTTTATTTAGAATTATCCACTTGGCAATAAATACTAAAATAATATGAAATACATCATTTCCTTTAAAAAACTCTCGTAGCCTAAAAATTATGGCCGGTAGTGTGTATATATATATATATATATATATATATATATATATATAGGCTGCGATGGGTAAATTAACGCTATTTGCCTTGTAAAATTTTGCAAAATAATAATAACAAAAGATCCATTCTATTTTCATTTAGAATTATTCTCTTGGCAATAAATACTAAAAATAGCATGAAATACATTATTACTTTGAAAAGACTGGGGTGGCTTAATAATTATGGCCGGTAGTTTATATATATTCAGGTTCTAGCATTTTGGAAGTAAGTAAACTTATTTCGGTTAATTTGTCTCATATTTTAGCCATGTTCTAAGCTCAAAAGTTTCTTGCACACGAAGTAATATTGCGGCTTTTATTTTATACATTTTCGCTTGGGCGTTCTTGTATCTTTAGATTCATGGCTCACTTTCTCTAATCATATCACCCCAAACAAGGTGTTAACGCCACTGATGCGCAGGGGGCTGCGTAAGAGTGAAAAGATCGGAAAAGAGAAAGCCGGAAACCACATCCTAAACAGGGAACAAGGGATGAGCCTCTTCACCTGTTCAATAGATGTGGGTGGAGTGTGAACCGGGCGATAGTTTAGTCTATCTCCTCCAATTGAAGAAAAAAAAAAGAAAAGAGTAAAAAGATTGGAAAAGAGAAAACCGGAAACCACATCCTAAACAGGGAACAAGGGATGAGCCTCTTGACCTGTTCAATAGACGTGGGTGGAGTGTGAACCGGGCGATAGTTTAGTCTACCTACTCCAACTGAAAAAAAAGTAAAGAAAAGAATGAAGCAGGAGATTTTCCCACGGTAGCTTGCCATTTCTTTTAGACTGTTGCCGACCATTGCTATAGAACACGATCTATTGTGCTATTTTGCAGGGAGAATACATAGATTCATGCCATCATCAAGAATATTTGCGAATAAAGAAATATAACGAACTCAACTGGAATTGAAACTCAGCTTTCTGGTTTTTCATTCCCAACCCTTATCCATCAAACCACAATGCGCATAAAACAACATTCTTCCTTCATCATAACTATTTGTTTTTTCACAATTCTCGACTTAATTTCATGGGTGATTTATTTGTTTTTCTTATTCTTAGTCTTGCATTTCATGTTCCACGTATCCTTTGACAGTCTGAGTTATTTCGATATTAACATGTTTCCGTTATCATTTCATATGTAGTCAGCATCTTGAACAGACTGTCGAACTCATATAATAAAATATTTCACCGTTGACATATATAACAGGTTATCTATCAATCACTTATCATTGCGGGGGTATAAATGCTACACTTTTCAATTATGTGGGTTTCCTTTTGTTTTCAACTTCTGATATAGAATCGTATTAATTTTAATTATCCTCAAGAAATCATGCAAGCAGCTGATACTCAGAAGTTGCTCAGATTTGACTCCGTATGATTCATGGTTTTTATTAAGATGGGAAGCGGCTTCGAGTGAGGTTCTGGATTAATGAGAGAGCGCTCAGGTTGCTGATGGCGATCACCAAATGGGATTTTGTAAAATCTTTTTGTTTTCTTGGAGAAATGTTCGTCAAATTTTTAAAGTTTACACCTAAAGAAATTCAAAATAAATAATAATAATAATAATAATAATAATAATAATAAAAACAATAATAAAAATAATAATAAAAATAATAATAATATAAGTTAATAATACACACAGACTGAACAGTCAGAGCTAATCGCCGGGACATCGCAAACAAAGACAAAGACAAAATAGGCTTTCTTATTGACGTGGCACATTGGATGAAAAAAACAAGGATTTGGAAATGGAAGTCTCAAAAATATGTCACATGAGGACATCAATAATTTCTGGTGTAGTTGGAGCCCTCAGCTTGACTGAAAAATATTCCGACGGACTCATTGAAGAGTTTTCTTGCAGATCATGCCTTAAAGAATTATAAATCATTGTGGTCGCAAATACGGCTCAAATATTACAAAGAGATTTATCTATGACTGTGTGTCATCTTGGGTTTTTTTTCTTCGATGTTTTAAAAATTTATCAGTGGACGATGCTAAGAAGCCAATACTGACCTTAAGTTTCTGAGTGCGACCCGGAAAGAAATGTGTATACAACATAAATCCAAAGAAGTAATAATAATAATAATAAATTGAAATAGAAAAAATGTGGAAATTGAAAACAAGAGTCGTGCCAGTGAGAATAGGTGCACTTGGAATGATAAAAAAATGGAACAAAACAACACATTGAAAGAATCCCTGAAAACCCCAGCTTAAGAGATATACAAAAGATTATCTTGTTAATTACAACCCACACACTAAGGAAAACTTTGTCTATGTAACGCTAGGGATGATGGGGAAGATAGAAAAAAACATGAACTGGAGCCATAACAACACGTCACGACCTGCCTTAGGTCTTCCCGCAGATTGGTTGGTAGTGGGACAAAGCAGAAATCGAAATATGATGAAAAATGACATAATAATAATAATAATAATAATAATAATAATAATAATAATAATAATAATAATGAAATTCAATTTGAATAAATGTGCTAAAGCTACAGTTTTACGTGGATCAATACAAGAAACATCCTCAATTAGCTTAGACCCTGCTGTAACAATAAAAGAATTGAAACCAGAAGAAGCTTATAAATACCTAGGTGTAAATGTGAGTGAAAACATTCACCATAAAAAAATGAAAGAAATAGTGCGTAAAGAGTACTATAGAAGGCTACGAATGATATTAAAAACTGAATTGAATTCTCAGAACAGAGTTATGGCCATTAATAGCCTTGCAATCCCAGTTGTCCAGTATAGCTTTAACATCTTAAACTGGACTCTAAACGACATCAGGCGAATGGATTCTAAAACAAGAAAGCTTCTTTCTAAGCATAAGATGCATCATCCAAAGGCTGATGTAGACCGTCTATACATACCCCGTAAGAAGGTGGAAGAGGTCTTATTCAGCTGGAATTGTCATACGCGACAACAACTATTGGCTTACTAACATACATAGAAACAACAAAGGATTGGATGATACAATTAGTAAGGCAACATGAAGAAAGAAAGAAAAAATATTCAATGATAAAAGAAGGCAGTAAATACAAACAAGATTTACAGTTAGTAGATTCTGTAGAAAAGCAAAACAGAAGCCAAGAACCAACTATTGCGGCAAAAATATGAAAATGAAAGCCAAAGATAAAGCTCTTGAACAGATGAAACAGCGCTGGCAAG